>KN170892.1:28031-54894 GCA_000757755.1 Steinernema glaseri
GGAGAGCACTGTGCCGATGTGCGACTGTAGATAGTCTCTCCTGTAAACACGTTGTAGCATACTAGGAGGTACCATAGAACTACCTCGTTGGACACTGGTTGCTGAAAAGTAGTTGCCACTTTCTCACAACATCGTATATCTGGAGTGAGTGGAAAATAAGATAAAGTAGGATGATGACAACGATCGAGATGGTTGCCCGGAGTTCCTGTTTTTGCCGAAGTGCGTCTGTTTTCTTCTGTAGGCAAGTTTTCAGTGGTTGGCTGAAAGCAGCGGAATCAAACTACTACGCGTTGGAATGGGAAGGGATAACCTAGACGCCACCTTCTTCATTCCATCAGAGCTAAAATGACTGTAATGAAAATGAGCGCTGCGACATATTTCGTATAAGGTCAGAATACTAAAAATTGACATGGCAAGGAATGGAAGCACATTGGAAAAAATCGGTTGAAGGAATGAGTGGTAGACAATACGGTAAAGCGAAAGGAACTGAAATTACAAGTGATGAATCCGAGCATACTCTTTTGCCCACCTCGGTAGCCGTCTTGCGTTTTCTGAGCAGTAGCTCAGGTTTCTCTTTCACCTGAAGTTCGATCAAGAAAGTCGGGAGTCGGAAGATGAACGTCAGCATCAACACCGCAAACAGAATAACATGCGCTCTCTTCACTGTATCCTTCATGCGAGACACAACAGGCCTTGAGATCTACAATAAAATGATGTTGGAATAAAATGTAATTATCACGAAATCAAAAATCAAGTGTAGAATTTACTCTCTTACTTACTAAGTGTAGAAGTTATCCAAGTAGTTTAATTTTGCATTTTTGCAGTTTGATATGACATTTTTTGGGGTACGTCAAGCTCCATTAGCCAAGAATTTACATCTGCCACCCCCGGCTCCTCACGCTGTCAACTTGATTTTATATGACCAGCCCGCGACGAGTGGTGTAGAAGAGCGCAGAGGGGCAGAGAATAAAAAGGACTGTTTGCGGGCACTTATTTTCACTACATTGACTCATAGGCACACGTCCCCTACTTATCATGCTTAAATTATGTATTCTCGATTCTTTCCCGTCTACATAATATACATAGGTAACCAGCATTTTCATATTGTTGTACCCAAAAGATTTCTCCATCTGAGATGTTTTGCTTTCACTGCACAGTTGTTGTATACTGCCCATTATTCTGGTTTTCCTGCAGTTTCAAAGATCTCCTTTTCGAAAAGACCCTCGAGAGGAATATTTCGACAGGTCTCTCTAAAGTTCGATTGATGTCGCCGAGAGGATACGCATGCCGCACGACAACAAACATGGGCAGCGAATGACGCATTTTCTCACAAGAGCTGAACACTCAATGTGTGTGCTGCCAGGCGAACCCCTAACTTCGTTGTTTGTTTTACTTTGAACTTTCGCACATTTCTGAGGAAGCGCCGTCCAGAGAAAAGGTCAGAAAGCTGATGGCCATGCAGAGAAGATGGTTAATGTAAGGCAATCCCCTTCTCGTCTTGCGGGGTCCTCGGTCACACGAGTCTTAAGATATCCAGTAAAAAGACTCTCTCGCCGAATTAGAAACGTTCTAGCCGACGCTTGTTTTCAGCTCGGACTCCTAAGGCGATTAGCGCCAAAGACGGAAAGGCAAATCCCTATTCTCCCTCGGCACTTCTTCCCATCGTTTTTGAGTCTTTTCTCACGGTATTTAACTCACCTTCCAGTAACGATGAACGGAAAGAGAAGCAATAGTCCATGCATGCATGGTGTTTACTGTAGATTCTATCCTCGGCATGGTGTACTTCAGAAATCGTCTTTCGAACATGCAGAACCTAGATGAAGCGAATGTATAGTGGTCAGTTAACTGAGCGTGTCTACTCGTAAAATGTGTGATGGGACGAGTGATGGTTGTCGCAAAACTGTGGAATCAAAATTGTGGCTGATGTGACCAAAATGAGGCAATGGTCCAGTATGAGCAGAGCCTTCAGGTAAACAAAGACTCCTGATGTGATCTTCGGCGGGCTGTAGAGACATATCTGAAAGATGAATGTATTCTTAGGTCACAAACGGGATCTACAAATTTGAACCAGTTGCGCATCTGTCATTGTATCCCCTCATGGACAATTAGTGAGAATGTGATACACCCTTTCTAGACATAAGCGCAACGAGGCAAAATATGTCTGATCTATTTAACGGTTTGCGAATTTGGGCACCTGAAATCATTGCTGTGTTCCCCGAAATAGCATATTAGCGGTGCAAAACAAACAAAATCTGATTTGTATCACGCAGCGCAAACTGGACAAACATCGCAGTTGAGTTGCCAGCGGTTACGACTTTCGCATCTGCTGTTGGAAAATCTGGGCTATTCCCTTCAGCTTCACAGAAAAAGGCAACAGAAAGACTTTTTCTTGCCTTGTAACTCTTTATAGGTAGGTCTACGGTGACTTACTAAGGCAGAAGCGTTGAAAAAGAGTCCGAGAATTGTGAGTGGAATGAGAAGACAAAGATTAATGGTGATCAGCTGCTGATAAAGTTCATGATCATGAACCTTAGGTTCATGATAACACGGTGATTCAATCCAAAAGGACGATTCTCCCATTACTTCTTCTTGTCAACAGCATATCCTGCAACGAAAACGGCAACGACTAATTGCACGGGATCCCATATAGTTAAGACACTTATTATTAAACAAAAATGCATGGGCACTCATTCTGTGAAATGATTACTGGAGCGGACAAGGAACGTTCTGTGGGCGGACACGCGATGCGAGAGTGAATAGCCCGAAAGAGAGTCAGTGGGCGGTTCCTCTCCATGGCGTAGCTTACGAATCTCTACGCTCCTTAGTTTCACATAAGGATATTAGAGGAGAGAATATATCCACTTAGGTTAGGAACAAAGGCCAATGTGCATGCTGCCCAGTGTGGATAGAAATGATGACACATAAATCCTCCGCGAGATACGATGACCGGGGAGTGCTGGTCTGTAGTCATCGAACTCATGATGACACCTCCACTCTTCCTTTCGACATTGGCGATGTTTCATCCACTTTCCCTGCTCCGTTGAGGAATATCGGAAAACAAGATAGGAACAATCACTCCACAATAATGAAGTGAACAATTCACATTAGTAGGAAGACTTATGTGTTTGTTGCAGCTGGACAATCCACTGCAACAGGGACCTAACTGAAGGAACAAATCCCTTTATAGACTTGGTTTTGCTGAAATTTTGTTCAAACGCATATCTCCCGTACACAAATGTGATCAACGTCGAGAGCGATTTCGCTGAGGTATTCGTATTCCTAAAGACCGAGACCACCAAATAAAATTGTTTAATGTCACAACAACATCCATTCAGCATTGCTTCAGTTATGCAAACAGCAGTAATCTTTTCATTTAGTTTAGGGAAACTCAATGTGTGCAAAAAATGCGGCCACAGTCTCAAGCGAACTCAAACCTCATTAGGCTGCTGCTAAAAGAGTCTTTAAAAATGTTTGGGTATTTATTGAGTAGTGTGTAAGAAGCAATGGTACAGTATTTCTGTCACACTGTGTTTGAACTCCACCAAGAACTAGTCAACCTGTGCCCTTCTTTCCTACATCCACAACTATTGGACATCTTGAATATTGATGAAGGCCTGAAGAAACGGTTTACAACGTTCTTATGAAACATTCTTATGTATTTGTAATGCAGAAATTACCAGAGTAGATAATGAATTTAACGAAAGCAGCCACGAATGACTACAGACAGTTAGTTTCCAACAGAGCATGGTGAGAAACACGATATGTTGACGTGATTCTAAAGATTTTTTAACCTCCATTTTCACGCTCTAGTGCGAATGTGAAGTGTAAATCTTGCGTCATATGCAAATGCTGTAGTTATTCAACTCTCAGTGTGCTAGTTGCTGATGACGAATAAAATTTTCAGGTTAGCTTTTCCGATTTCCTTGTTTTCGTGTCTTGTCGTATTATTCTTTGTATCGCATCCTGTATAATCAATGAGACTATGCGTGGTAGTCAAGATTCACGTCAGCTTCGTTCTAGAGCAATATTAACATAACCGATATTAAAGACAGCGTTTCCATCTACTTCAACTGGTGAAACCACAGTTTCGTTAGGTTTCGAGATGGTCGCCTGATCACTACGGTACTAGTAAACGTCTCTCTTCGCAAGATCGCGGGTGTTAATGCATCCTCACAAAAACGTCGCGCGTCGATCCCAATAGCCCGAGCAACGGATCGTTCCCAACGAGTTTTGTTACAAAATTTGAAATCTCGTTTGCGCGAAGTTTTCGCTCCTCTGGAATGTAATATTGGTGTTTTTAAGGATAGTCAAATGGAAGCGGACGAAGCAGTTGTGTCTGCGGAGCAGGAGCAGTGTGAAGCCGGGGAGCTTGTGGAGGAAGAGGAAGAAGGCCAAATCATTGAGGATGAAGCCGAGAAAGAAGCCGCAAATGGCGAAGGCGCGGCAGTTGAGGAAAACGGGGCCGCCGACCCGTCTTGGTCGCTAGGGGACGAAGAAGGTGAAATCGTAGACGACGATGAACCCGAAAGCTCGTCGTTCAACTCAAACGTACGGTTGCCTTCGCACTGATTTTGGGGATTTCGTGAATTTTCAGCACCGGAAACGACGCTATAGCGGGAACGATCGCAACAACGTCTCCCAATCGGTATCCCCTGCCCCAGAGGACAAAAAAACAGCCTTTGAAAAGTTCCGCAACCTATCCTTTTCAAAAAAGAATCCCTTTGCTGACGGTAGGTGAGTAACACAGTTGCTTTTTCGCCTTAACTATTCCATCGTTTCTTTTTAGCGGGCGGGATACAAGATCAGACTTGAGAAGTTCGCGATTCAGGTTTGTGCTGTTTTACTTATGCCAATGACGTTGCGACGATAATATAGTTTTCCCACTCTATTACCATGTACTCGAATCTACCATTTTCACTTCGGATTTGTATGATACGTTGTTAATGCATTGAACACGTTCCATGCTGGTCGAGTTTAAGCTTTATACTGTTAGACGCGTTCTGCGGTTAGACGCGTTCTTTGCCCCACGTGCCGATGACTGCGATGCAAACACAGTTTTTCATGTTTTAGACCGGATCGCGATGGCGGCAATAGGTATCGACGAGACGATATACGGGATGAGGAGGCTCGGAGACGTGAGAAGCGATATGAAAGAGAGCGACGAGAGGCGGATGAGAGACTTCGTAATCGAATGAGCTCAGGGAGAGAGATTAACGATCGGGAATCTCGACGCGGATACAACAGCGCTGTTAACCACGTTGCGTATGGTACTCCTCCTAGTCAGCCGCACTCCGCTTATGGAGGCCACGGTTTACCGGGCTCCTTGTGGGAGCGCATAGATATGTTCATTCACGCCCCTGAAAACCAAGTAGGCCTATCGACTTGCTCCCGCTTCTTAAAGACCGTTTTAGTTGCCAAACCTGTCGGACGATGAAATTTACGACAAGCTCATAGAATTGTTGGAACTTCAGAATGAGCAGAACCAACTCATTAGGCGTCGCGAAAAGCAAATAGAGTATGTCCTTCCCTCCTCTCAGTCCTGTATTAATGTATCTCGGCAATTTCTAGCGAGTTACGCTGCGCAATCGACCACGAACACGATGAAATCGACAGAATAAAGATGGATCTTCCACCCGACTACTTTATTGGTCAGACAAACGGTAGTAGTGACGGACACCTCTATGGTATGGTTCACGAGAAAGCGGGGTTTCAAGTATCATTTCTATTTTAAGTGGATAGCATGAACAATGGGCCTCCAGGAGTCCCTCTCGGGGGACCTTACGCGGACCGAAAATACCTTCCACCAATGGATACGGCTCCCCCTCCAGCGCAGTATGCGCCAATGGGAGCTGGAATGCCTCCTCCAGTAAATGGCATCCGAGGCTACCAGCCAAATATTCCTCCTCCTCCTGGACCGCACATGATGCCTCCTCCTCCTGTATTCACGAATCCACCACCGTTTGACGCAGCCAGACCACCCCCTCCAATTGTGTCCGAGACAATCGGAGGTATCGCCATACCACCTCATCTTGCTCCGCATTCCATGAAGTCGTCGAACGCTCCAGTAGGAACTCAGCCCATACCGTTGGTGCCCGACTTTAGCGTTCCTCCTCCTGGCTTTGTGCCAGCTCCTACCATCGCTCTACGCACCAATAGTCCAGGTACTTTCGCAGTTCTAAATCACTACCTTTTGTACGTCTTACAACATGACTGTTGTAAAACGTACGCTCCAGTAGGAACTCAGCTATCTTACCACGTCTTACAACATGGCTCTTACAACATGACTGTTGTGACTGTTGTAAGACGTATCCATTGTTAGCGGACAATTTTTTTACAACGTTTTTCAACAGCATTCGAAAAGTACCCACAAAGTAAACTACCGTTCGATAACGTTTCAATAACATTCGAAGAGAACGTCCACCCAGTAAACTACCTTTCAACCTCAAAAGGAACCCTTCATTACACATGTAACATTATAGGCGTCAATGTTGATCGATTCTCCTCTGGTCCCACGTACGCAAATGACCGCTATGGAAGACCTGGCCCTGAAAGCTACAATCGTGATCGATACGCCACTGGCGACAGATTCATGAATACAGCTCCGACCCCGCTAAGGAACGTTGTACCAGCCGTACAAAATACAAATCTTCCTCAGTCGTCGAGCTGGACTCACTCGTCGTACCAGGAAGACGACCACTGCAACAGAGGACCACCGAAGGATGACATTGTTGAACCGTCTTCGAAACGCTCCCATTTGACCAACGACGATGCTAGGGCAATTGAGGAAACACACGAGCCAGTGAGTGCCCCAGCCTCCGTCGTGTCTGCTGTGAGCGGTAAGTTGAAATTTTCTTGGAAATCCACTGAACACTCCACGCTTCAGAAGAATACCCAAATGGAGTGCGCACACCGAGTGCGCCGAAAGAGGAGCAGCCAGAAACCTACGATGTTGTGTCTGACGACGAAGATGGAGTAAATCCCACGTAGTCACGTTCTGTTGTCATATCTCATTATTTTTGTCCAATTTCTTTTCATATGTGTCGATGTAAATCAGATGTATCGCTGTTGTTGCCTGACAGTTATCTCATTTGTTCAGTTGTTATCTCTTTCTTGTCTTTGTGGTCTCACGGCTCTAATGGGTTCTCCTGGACGCCCTTACGGCTAATGTATCCCGTTCATTGCAAATTTCACTCCACAGTTTTTGACAACATAGCGTTACGAAACCATTTTACAAAAATTAAACGGAATTTCCATCTATTCTTGTTTGACACAGTAAGCGGTCCAAAGACCGGCAGTTATTTCTACATTAACCCTTTTCCGTGAACCAGCCTCACTACCCCCAAATGCGAATTGCAGGAAGTCGTTGCCACTCATCGGAGGCCGGCTACTCTGGCATTGCTGTTCTCAAGGATATGTACTCGCCAGTGCCCATATATTCGTCGAGTTAGTTTACATTTTTTCTTCTACTAATAAATAGCGATAATACTGTTTTTCAGAATATTAACCCCGAGTATTCTGATCCCGCTCCTTTACATATCGGTAAAATTTGCTCGGGTCACCTCGTTGTTGCAAAGGCCAACATAAAATTACTGTCGATGGGAAAATGACCAATAGGGTGTATTTCTGGTCTTTTATGAGAACTAACGTTTAGCGAGGTGCATACCGTTTTGCTTAATGCTTTTTTTCTTTTTTTTTCTATATTTCTGTACATATTTTTTTAGGTTTTCTACACTCAGCTTCACGTCCAGTCCTCGTGGTTTAGGCGACGCGTAAATGAATTCTAGGACTATTTTGCTCTTCAATACTACTGTTTAACTCCCAAACCATTTTAGCAGTTCTGTAGAAGCTGTTTTCCCTTGTAAAAATTTCGAATTCGAATGTCCTTGAAAAATTTAACACCTTTTCGCGTAAAATTGTAAAAAATGTAAAACTGACTAACTAATAAGGTTAAAAATGGATCTTAAATGTCCGTCCATCGACAGTAATTTCTTGTCGTCCTGTATGATTGTTAGCTGTAGTCTTGTCGCCACGACCGCTTTCTATCAGCATCAGCATTAGCTACACACACGAGCTCGCTTCCATGGAAACGCATAGAGGGAACCGCAACACCATAAAACGACATGTACGAAAGCAGAGACACAGGCAAACAGGCTCATTTATTAGTCAGGCCTAGAGACGCGCAGCTGTTCATATGGCAGAACCTGCAAGTAAACGACATATCTGTGCACAATGCGCAGGGCAATCGATGCGTATGCTGAAACACCTAAAGGCGCACAGAGTCACACGTTAACCACAACCGTTGAAAAACAGCTCGCCCTAGTTCGTTCCAAGAGATGGCTTTCGCGACGCACGCGCGCCTCCGCACATGCAATGCATGCAATTTGCACATCGATTTTTGTACGAAGTCTCGATAGGGCGCTTCCGGCGCTGTACTAAGGTCCGCTACGTGGTGGTCAGTGCTCAAAAAGTTCTAAAACACATCTGTGCATCTGCTTTTGCGCCACATCCACCATCGGTAGATGCGCTCCTGCTACACGTAAGCGAATGCGTCGGACCATAGCATATGTTAATGGTGCTTCATTCTGTATCTCGTTTTGTCTCTGATGATGCCACTGTCAGTCTGTCCTATGCATGCGCTACACATTCTGCTGACTACGGCAACAGAAATCTGATCCTTTAAACTGTTTAGGTGGCGTTTACGTTCCTCAGACGATGTACGTGTCGATGCGATCCGGACACAATGGATTCCCGTACTACAACGTGCAGCAGCCTGGGTTCTTGCCAGGAATGGTTGGGTCGTCGATGATGGGCAATCAGTCCTCGTACGGTGATGGACCTGCGCAGCTGAGAAAGCTGTTCATTGGAGGACTAAATCACGAGACGACTGACGAGCAGGTACGTGGTGATAAAATCTTCGCGTTCTCTTTAATGTTCTCTTTAGCTCCGCGCTTACTACTCGCAATGGGGAAACGTCGTCGACTGCATAGTTATACGAGATCCACAGACGAAACATTCGAGGGGGTTCGGGTTTGTCACCTTCGCCACAGTACAAATGGCCGAGAGCGCCATGTCCGACCGTCCACACACCATTAACGGCAAAGTCGTCGATCCAAAACGTGCTATTCCCAGAGAGCAGATGACACCGTTCATCGCCAATCATCCACCGCATTTCCTGGAGGGCGAACCGCAACAAGGCTGCAAAGTGATAATTTCGGGTAAGATTATAGAAACTCACGCACAGCCATCATCTCAGCAGCTTAGGTATCCACTGGGACTATCATACCGTTGACGACCTTCGCTTCTACTTTGAAAAATTCGGAAATGTCGAACAGGTGGAGATCCTAGGACATCCTCGAGGGTATGGATTTGTCGTGTTCGAGGAGAAGAACAGCGCTGACCGATGCAATTCGTTCGGAAGAGTTCACACGATCAACGGACGTAGATGCGATGTTAGAGTAAGTCGGAGGGTTTGGGGTTATTGAATATTCAGCCAAACTCACTTCAAACTGCTTCACTCTCTCAATCTGTGAATCCCATCCACTAAACTACATTCATTGTTTACATAATAGGATGGGTTGGAGCGACATTATCCATGAACGATAACAAATATTGTGGCAGCGATAAAATTTTTCTAATTCCCTCAAATCTTTTTTTATCCTTGCGAAAATGACAATCCAACTGTAGGTTACATCTAGGATAAAGAAGCAAGTTAACGGCCTTATTAAGGATTAAGTAAGAACATTATCCGACTAGTAATCGCTACTCTACATCCGCTAATACTATCTATTTCAGCCAGCATCACAGTCGGATCTGCTTGGCGCTTCGCAACCACGACCACCGAGCGACACGCCAAAACAATTTAGCGACTCCGACTACCCGAAATTCGAGCAAACTCATTTCCATCATCACTAGTATCGATTCTATAGATGTTCTTTTCACGCGATTCAACAAAACCTGGTCCAACAGTCTCTTAGCTGTTTATTCTCCCACATTCTGATTGCTTATTAGGATATTTATAGTTGCTAGTTACCTTATGATCTGGTCGCCTAAGATCCCTTCCCATTGAGCTGGTTATATAGTCACCTATAGACGCCTTTCCATGTATACATGTGTATTCTTCATCCCGCTGCACTTTCTCCAACGTATGTTGTCTCTGTGTACACACTTTCTGTTACCTATACATATGCCTTATGTGGTCATTCGTGTTGCTTTGCTTCTACCTACCCTTTCCCGTGTTCTTCTCTCCTAGTTCAGTAGGGTTTCCAATTAGTGCCTTATCACGCTCAATACCAATGCCCGTTCCTAATCTGCTTGTCTGACTAACCTGTACTTTGGGATGTGTCCCTACTCATACCTCGTTTATCCTTGCACAATGTTAATCAACCTCTTCAGATTCTTCACAACTGTCTAGTTCGATATTTTTACATATAGTCCGGAATAAGTGATATATTGAAAAAACCTTAATTGTGACAAACTGCCCGTTTATGTAAGTGGAAATCTCAGTTTTCACTCCATTGGATGTTAAAATACTTTCTATATTCTGCCTGCCTACTTCGCGACATGTCGAAAGCGCGAAGGGATGACGTTTGACGGCCGACTAAGCAAACGCTCTCCGGCTTAATCTTTCTGCGCAGTCTGATAGCAGACAGGGAAAACACACAGTGTAAATTGGTCTTATTTGAGTAGGAGTTTGCTGGAAATGAAAGTACGGGTTGTCGTCACCGCCAGCACACCTAAACTAACATTGCGATTTTGTTTGCTTTTCCGTCAGAAAATAGCGCTTATCAACATCCGGCCCCTGGAACGGCCGATAACTGGCAATACCGTTGATAAAATGTTGATAAACTCTCTGTCTCTCTAGTATTGTCTCGGTGATATGAGCGGAAAGAACAAAGAATTCTAGGCAACAAGTTGCTCTGGCAGCTGTCTGTGCACACACACAAAGCACAAACTACGGTGAGTCTTGGGAAATATCATAACTACGCGCTTAGCCGTTCAAATACGAATTGAGGTCTTTCATGAGATTTGCCGCTGCAGCGTGTAGCTCCGTGCTATGTAGGCTTTCACAACTGTGGGCTGTCCTCGGCTGTGCGAGGAGTTGCCAAGCGAAAGTCTCTCAAGAGCACTATAGCGAATGCCGCGACGCTAACAGCTTTGTCACAGTCTGGCCTACAGTCGCTGTTGACTCATAAAGTTTCCCTCCTCCAATCTGGCTGAGCACGTTTTGGTAAAGTCACAAAAATTAACGTCCGCTATTTGTGATTCGCATTATTCGCTCAGGCGGGCTCGATGCGTTCTTCTGGTTGTTTGCTAGACACCGGGTCACCTCGAGAACTAACAGCACTCAAGCTCGTTAGCACGATCGGAATGTTTCAACTCTTCGCGGTGTGCACCTTCCAAAACGTTGCCTAGGAGCGCTGGAGACTCGTTGTTATCATCCACTTGCGAGATAGATGAACACCGGACGTTTGAGCGACGCACAGAATTGTTGCGGTATTTACAAGGTCAGCATGTACGTATATTTCTTCTTTCCTACGGCAGCCGCCTTTACCCGTTGATGCGCCATTTGTCGTTTCTCTTCCCGTGCAAACTTGGTCGCTACGTCATTAATTGAAAACATAGTTGCTGCTCCTGGTCGGACACGCACGCGTTAGGCAATCAATCGTTAGGTTTCATTATATACGAACTATGTGACAGTTTAGATTAACTGTCGTTGTTTTTTCTGACGACAGAGGATATTAATGAGTGTTTTCAGCCTGCTTCGTCACCCAGCAAATCTGACGTGCTCTAAAACGGCAAGAGGGTGAGATAGATATACGCTGGCTCAGGGCCCCTGTTTACCGTATTTCTCGTGGTGGCCCTGCATGAATTCTGACGGTTCACTATAGTTTAATTGACAGCTTATGACAAGTGGTCTTTAAACGATATGCCTACGCAGTCAGGCAAGTTTCGTTTGGACATCGTCCATGCTTTGGTCTACGCCATGTATAAAGCGCCCAGTCGCGCTCGCGCGCGTTTAATTTGCACCCGGGCACGCGCTTGCCGCACAGAGCTGCCTATTCGGACGTGCCGTGTCGAGCGTCTTTATTTCTGTAAATACCGTATACACTTTAAAGGGGCGCTCTCGTGAAAAATACGTTTTCAGGAGTTCTCCTGGCTGATGCCGTTCTTCCTTGTATTGTAGAAGAACGATAGCCCAGTGAACCTACAATGGCCGAACTAATATGTCCTGGGAGGAACATATCGGTTTGCAAAAGTACATGTAATCCTTTACTTTGTCCTTTTAGTCGTTCAAAGATTGGGTTGTGCCAAGCAACTCGACATCTGCTTGGTCGGTGCCAAACCTGGAGGAATGCGTTCAACATTCGCTTCTAACCTACGTGCCCGCCGTTTTCTTATTTCTAACGGCGCCAGTTCTACTTCGAGATCTCCACCAGAGCGAGAACGCCCGGATCGAGAACTGCTCTCCTATAACGCTAAAAATTGTAGGTGCTTCACGTTTTGCCCATCGATTAAGATTACCTCTTTAGATCCTTTGCGTCGTATTATGTTTGGACACCGGGGTATTGTTATTCCATAAGCTCTACGAACATGTCATGAATGAAAGTCTCAGCGTAGGATTCTACGACTTGATCTTCACCGGGTTTCTATATGCTTCACTGGCGTTAGCATTAGTCCTTCTGATCGCCTGTCGAAACCGTGGAATGGTAACTTCCGGTGTTCTGTTCCTCTACTGGTGCCTTTTGGCGCTTTGTGGTCTACCTGAATTCCGTTACAAGTTGTCAAATGACACCCAGGTTTGCGACCAAAGCAATCAAATAATCAATTTCGTCAATTTAGCAACTAAACAACCCCACCGAGTTTTACCTGTACATGGTTTATTACCCTCTGGTAGTGATTCAGTTAGTGATTTCTTGTTTCGCCGATGTGCCGCGCTACAGAGTTCTCGATGTAAGGAGCTTAGCTGTATCCTTGTGGCTAGATAGTCTCTTGTAGCCTCGTGAATGCCCTGAGCTGAGAACGTCGTTTCTCAATCAAATAACCTTCCACTGGTTCACTGGTCTGGCTATCACGGGAAATCAGCGATCGTTGGTAATGGAAGATCTGTGGTCTCTGAATGCTAGGGACAAGTCGTCCAAGCTAGTACCGGAGTTCAACAAAAATTGGCATGCAAACCAGAAACGTAGGTGTCGCCAATCGTAACTATTCTTGAACCTAGAATATGTTAGGTTTCCACAGCAAGAATAACAGAAGCCGATCTGGAAAGAAGGAACCCGACGGGGAGATGCTGCTCTCTTCATATCTACCCAACATCAACATCTTAAAGACACAAAGAAATACGTCTTCTACGGAGTCTCATCCATCTGTGCTGTTTCCGATTTTCCAAACATACAAGTGGACGTTCCTTTCGTCGGCCTTCTTTAAGCTGATTTTCGATCTAATGCAGTTCATTTCTCCTCAGCTTCTGAGCCTGTTAATCAAGTTCATAGAAGACAAGTCTCAGCCACTTTGGGTTGGTACTGCACTCTCTCTGCTGATGTTCGTCTGCGCCCTCGTCCAGTCACTGGTAGGACAGTTAAGGCCTAACAGAGTTTCTCACCCTTCATTCAGATATTGCACCAGTACTTCCATAACATGTTCCGGCTAGGAATGAACATCCGATCGGTGCTTACTTCAGCTGTGTACGCCAAAGCTTTGAACTTATCGAATGCTGCTCGAAAAAACCGCACTGTTGGTGAAATAGTGAACTTGATGTCCGTCGATATCCAGCGCTTCCAAGATATGACCAACTTCGTCATGTTGTTCTGGTCGTCGCCACTACAAGTACTGAACTGTTTTAGAGAATGTAATTTAAACAAGTTTTCCAGGTGATTCTTTCCATCGTCTTCCTTGCACGCCTTTTGGGTTGGTCCGTCGTTGCTGGTCTCATCGTTCTGGTTGCAATGGTTCCGCTCAATGCCTACATATCCGTGATTATTAGGAATTGCCAGGTGTGTTCTCCACCGTATGAACATCGCTATGAACCGTGTGTTCCAGGTCCAACAAATGAAGTACAAAGATGAGAGACTTAAGATGATGTCTGAAATTCTAAATGGAATGAAGGTTCTGAAGTTCTATGCTTGGGAGCAGAGTATGCACAAGATGGTATGAGCACGGAGCCATAGCTTATATAATAGTTCACTTCCATTTAGGTTCTTAATATAAGAAAGAAGGAAATTGCTGTTTTGAAGAAGCTTGCTTATCTGAACGCACTCACTTCGTTGACCTGGACATGTGCTCCCTTCTTGGTTGCAGTGCTGACATTTGGAGTCTACGTCACGATAGACCCTCAGAATAACGTCCTAACGCCTGAGATCACTTTCGTGGCTCTTTCCCTCTTCAACATTCTTCGATTCCCTTTGGCGATACTGGCAATGATCATCAGTCAGGCAATCCAATGTGCAGTTAGTAACAAACGCCTGAAGTCCTTCCTGGACGAAGAAGAGATGGATGTTACTGCTGTGGAACGATCTACTTCTTCAGGTACCTCTTGAGTAGGAATATTTATCCACCTTTGCTTAACCTGCAGATGACATGATATCAATCAAACATGGAAGCTTTGCTTGGGATTTGTCTGGAGACTCGCCATTTGCCTTGAGTGACATTAACATCAGCATTCCTGCAGGCTCCTTGGTTGCCGTAGTTGGAACTGTTGGTTCGGGCAAGAGCAGTTTACTTAACGCCTTGTTAGGTATGTTTTAGGACAACTCTCTCATTTAAGCACATGAGTTTTCTAGGAGAAATGGACAAGTTGTCCGGGACAGTTTGTGTTAATGGAAGCGTGGCTTATGTCCCACAACAGGCCTGGATTCAAAATCTATCCTTGAGAGCCAACATCCTATTCAACCAATCATATGACCCGGAGAAGTATTCAAGAGCCTTAAGTGTCTGTGAACTTCGTCCCGATCTGGAAACGCTACCTGCTGGAGATATGACTGAAATTGGCGAAAAAGGAATCAACCTAAGTGGTGGACAGAAACAGCGCGTAAGCTTGGCCAGGGCTGTTTACGCTGAGACGGACATCTATCTTCTGGATGATCCGCTTTCGGCGGTCGATGCTCACGTTGGAAAGCAGCTTTTCCAAAATGTTATATGTAAGTCGCGAAGTTTAAGGTTCGTGTCCATAATATTGTCCGTTCAGCTTCTACTACTGGTATCCTTAAGAACAAAACGCGCATTCTTGTCACTCATGGTCTTAACTACTTGAAAAAGTGTGACAGAATCATTGTTGTCAAAGGTAGGATTCATACATGAATCTGTGATGTGCAATAGCTTCCAGATGGAAAAATCTCGGAAACGGGAACATACGATGAACTGATGGCTAGCGAAGGCGCTTTTTCGGAATTCCTTGAGGAATACTTAATCGAAGAAGCTAAAAATAGGGGTCGATCAGTTAGTTTTGGAGACCAAGGTTTGAAAAACGCCGGTAGTTTTTGATCACAATAATATGCTTAAGAAGAAGAAGTTAGCGAAGTGCTTGCGGAACTGGAACGATTGGACCCTGAACGTAAAAGACGCGTAGAAAGCCAAATCAGTCAAGTAGTCTACAGTAGTAATGAATCCTTGGAAAAAGTTGGCTCACCTGCTCGAAAGGTATGAACCTTATATTCGTTGATTTTTATTTGCGATTTCTGTTCAGAGCACTACAGGTTCGGACATAGTCAGTAACGGAGTAACGCGCCAAAGATCGACAAGCACTAGGTCTAAGGAGCCTAAGGAAACCGATACATTGCTGCCTGCGAGTGAAGGTGACAAGCCTCCTGAAAAGTCTAAGTTGATCGAAAAAGAAACCGTGGAGACTGGAAAGGTAGGGGAGTCTTCCTGTGACTTAGAGTTCACGGTTACAGGTCAAATGGTTTGTATACACAACTTATCTACGCGCGATTGGATACTTTGTGAGCTTCTCTTTCTTCCTCATCTACGTGTTCGCGAGCATATTGGGAGTGTTGAGCAACCTTTGGCTTGCTCAATGGTCCGACGACGCGAAGAAGATCCAAGCTAATGAGTCAGGGTCTACTGAAACCAATATACGATTGGCGATTTACAGTGGACTTGGAATGGGTCAAGGTAGGAGGCGGATTTGGCTTCTTGATAGATGTTGTTACAGCGATTTTCGTGACTGTGGCCTCTATTACTATGGCCCTTGGAATGTTGACTGCTAGTAAGACGCTTCATGAAGGCATTCTGATGAATATATTACGATCTCCAATGAGCTTTTTTGATGTTACCCCAATTGGAAGAATTCTTAACCGATTTGGCAAGGTTGGTTTATTAGGCGCGTTTCTCAGACGGATGATCATATGGTCGTCTTTGGTTGTACGTATATGACAGAAACTGTACAATAAGTGTTTCAATGGGCACTTCAAGCCCCTAGAATGTCAGGCTCGTATCCCAGAAGCCATAAAAATGCTTTCAGAAGTTCGGATAACTTAAGTTAAGTTAACTTGATTTTTTTGCTTTTGAGATGATCACGTTTCTTTCGCAATTGCACGTGCGAAGGCATGCTTGCATTGGAATGTTATGAGCTTCCCCAAATTCTGACTTCTACTGCACGTTTTCTCTTCTACATGCATGTGATTTTCTATCCCTATATTCGCAGGATATCGATGTTATGGATTCCCGCATCCCGTCAACTGTGATTACACTTGTGAGCACAGTTTGTAGTGCTCTTGCCATCGTCGCGATTCCAGTTCTAGTGACTCCGAACGTCGTACTGGTCTTCGCCCCCATCACCGTTTTCTACTACTTTCTGCTGGTTCATTCTTCTTTATATTGTACTTGTTTACACGGCTTACGCTTATACGCACGCTTATTTGCTTGTGCACTGTACCGTAGCTTGTGCTTCTCTGCTTCTGCACCCCTTACACGCACCTCTTTCGCTTCTTAGCGCTGTTCGTTAACACTTAATTTACCATAGTCGCATTTATAGATAGGAAATTAGGCTAGTACGATTAACAGTGTCTAACATTTCACTGGATTGTTTAATAGGTTTGGCATCGACTAACAATTCTTTAATCAAAGAATTTAAACGTTTCCCTACTACAGTTTAAGAATACCATACTTGCCCGATAAAATAATTCCCCCAAGGTAAAAAGGCCACGGACACAAAAGACTCCGGGCGAGAAACTCAAAGCATTAAAATAGTCCCGAAAAAAAACCTCTCGCGCACTTTCCCCTATATTTTCAAGAAGAAAAATCCAGGAAGGACCGTAGCACTTTTGATTCTCTACTTTATATCAAAAAAAAATCATTCCTGACTGTTCCGTCGACGATCTCTTACTTCCTGATAAGGAAAAAACCTCACAGAAGGCTGCGATTGGTTAATGGAAAGAAGTTTGCGAGTTTATTTGCCTTTTGAGGGTTGTTTAAAGACTGTTCCAAAACATCAGTTTCTCCTACTATCGATGCCAATCCTACTATCTATGGTTCTGGGTAATATGCACTTAATAATGTTGTCCGGGTTTATTCCTTACGTGTTACTTATGTGCTTATCCATTGTTATATAAATAGGATATCGATGGATTGGATAGCGCTCTACCCAGATCGCTTACCTCGTTCATTCGGACGGCGTTGTCTTCGTTGGAAATAATCATGGTCATAGTGTGGGCCACGCCGGCGTTCTCCGTGGCTATAATACCCTTGCTGGTTATCTACACTCTTGTACTGGTCCGTCTTTTCGTTTCACCCTTTTCAGCATGCATGTCATCGACATCTGGACTAGATGTCGACTACTTATAGTCTAGTTTCAAATGTCCCGCTTGCTTCTTTGTTACTCCTGTGTGGCTTGCATTTGCATAGACTTCTGTTAACGGCTTCTGCATGCTTGCTTTACTGTCCGTCCCGACATTTTCAAGAAGGTTCCAAGTCCGTTTTTAGCGTTTTTACGTGTCGACATCACGACAGCTAAAGCGACTTGAATCTACTACGCGCTCCCCTGTCTACTCACACTTCCAGGTACTGAACCACATCTGCGATAGTCACATTATCCGTACCTGCTCTAGGAAACTATTCAAGGAGTTGTCTCCATACGCGCCTACAGATGTATGGACCGATTTGTGAACGAGTCCCAGAAGAAGGTTGACGAGAATCTCGTTACATACTACCCTTCGATCGTTGCGAACAGGTGGGTCTAAGCGTCGCTTTCTGACCTAGGAACATCTACTTAAGGTGGCTGGCGGTTCGCTTGGAGCTTGTCGGAAATCTCATCGTTCTCTGCTCCGCTCTGTTTGCTGCTTTATTCCGGGACTCTTCTGGGGTTACAGCTGGTCTGGTGGGATTATCCGTCTCCTATGCGCTGAATGTGAGTATATCCTGTCTAATCCACTGCTATCTCAGCTTTTTATAGATCACACAGACGTTAAACTGGGCGGTCCGCATGACCAGTGAGCTTGAGACAAATATTGTTGCCGTCGAACGGATTAAGGAGTATTCAGACACCCCTACAGAGGTGAGTGACTTCTCACAATCCTTACATGTGACGTTTGACAACGTGTAGGCAGCGTCAGAGAGTTCCGCAGTGGATAAGCCAGACGATAGCTGGCCCAGCGAAGGAGCTATCCAATTCCAGAACTTGAAAATCAGATACAGAGAGGGCCTAGAGCAGGTCCTCAAAGGAGTCACCTTGAACATAAAGGGAAAAGAGAAGATCGGCATTGTTGGTCGCACTGGAGCAGGAAAAAGTTCACTTACCCTTGCACTCTTCCGCATAGTGGAGGCGGACGAAGGGCGCATTCTTATTGACAACGTTGACATTTCAAAGATTGGTTTGTTTGATCTTCGGTCGAGGTTGACGATTGTCCCGCAGGTAAACATAGACAGAGCAGTAAAAGGCATCTATTGTCATATTCCAGGATCCAGTGCTGTTTTCCGGAACTCTACGGATGAACTTAGATCCCTTCGAAGAATATTCCGATGCGGATCTCTGGAAGGCTCTGAAACTTGCCCATCTCGAGTCTTTTGTCGATTCTCTGACTGACCGACTTGACCACAAGATATCAGAGGGTGGAGAGAACCTCAGCGTTGGACAGCGCCAGCTCGTCTGTCTTGCTCGAGCCGTGCTTCACAAAACGCGTATTTTGGTTCTGGACGAAGCTGCTGCGGCCGTAGATATGGAAACTGACTCACTGATTCAGAAGACCATCCGAGAACAGTTTTCCCAGTGCACTGTTCTGACCATTGCCCACAGACTGAATACCGTAATCGACAATGACCGATTGCTTGTTCTGGAGCGCGGTGAGGTCCGCGAGTTTGACACCCCGCAAGCGCTGTTGGAAGATGAGTCGTCTTATTTTTACGCAATGGCAAAAGACGCTGGCTTGGTGTAAACTGTACCAAAATTTGTTGACATATTCGTCATATTCCGGGTTTAACATGTGTTATGCTGTGATTACTGTTTTGTTTATACGTCCATGATTTGTTAATCGAGATAAAGCGATTTCAAGAGTGTCGTAGCGTCGAACATAAAGTTTATGTGGTTTGAAGTGGAGGCAGTGCTCGAAGTGCTGATGGAGAGTGGGCGATCGAAACACAGAAAGAAGTGCATGGAAAGGGACTTTCAACTTCGACGGTTTACGTCGAAGTGGTTGATCTAACGCTATCGGCGTCAAGTCGGTAATAACTCATCAATCCTTTTTGTCGCAAGACGTCTGTCCTGCGGGTGGTTTAGAATGTCGCTGACGCCAGTCTCGACTCGAGCATTAGTTCTCTCCCTCCAGTCGCGTTGCTCTCTTTATCCGCGCTCGACGCGCGCGTCTTTGTCGTTTAGTGCCGCAGACGCTTTATATTGGTGCGCTCTCGACGACACGACGCATATTATTATCTTATATCACTCTGTCGAGGGACAGTACTTGTTTTGCATATGTGATCGACCACCTACAGCCATATCGCAGTCGTCCATTAAAATTCTGTACAAACTTCCAGCTGTCTCTTTTTCTTAATCACGGCTATCTTGACAGACGACGTTCTACTGTACGATGTTGTCAGAGAGGATTCTGCAGCTCTGAAAATTCAACCATGCCGCATGAGTCAGTCCCCGCGCGCAAAGTGGTTCGTATGTGTTTCTACGTGATATCGATTAGAAGCACATGATCGCATGGAGCCGTTGGCGATGGTGGAAACCGTGTAGCGCATGTGTAGTCTTAACTTATTCAAAGATCTTACGAGTTTTTCCGATTAGTCTCGCCGAAATATCGCTTCCTTCTTACGTTTACACAAAGTTTAATAGCCTGGCGGCTGAAACTTTCACAATGTGTGGTGAAACACTTGTTTTGGAGCCTTCTCGATGGAATGCGGAACTCACCAAACGGTCTTTTTTGTTGCAACATAACTTCGAACCCACATAAGAGGTGTGACCGATCGTAAAAGCCTAATAATCCTGTTAAGTGCCTTGCGGCTTTGCGGCCTCGTGCCTGTCCTGTGTCATTTGAATCACGGAAAGATGTGCGACATTTCCATTTGCACAATATTTTCCTTGCTTCTCACAACTCAGCGACTCCTTACGGCACTTGAACACCGCGCGTGAGGCATGAAATATTATTCGCGCAGGTGCATAATTGCAACGCTCATTTCTGCGGGCAGCTCCAGATGGGGCTTAACAGCTGTGTTTGTCAATTCCCCCGTCGATTGTTCCGTTTCCCACTTAGCATCTTCAAACGATTTGTCGCTCATACATAGGAATCCCGCGGTTATTTGTTCTTTTACTGACGCATGGAAATCTGGCATGTAATTCGATGTGGGAACACGTCAGCGCTTATCAATGCCTCCAGTCTGAGAAGTCGTCACGGAGTACTCCGCTATCGTTATGAACCGAAAGTGCTATTGATTACTTGATGTCACAGTAAAGTGTTCTGTTTTGCGATAACAGTGCAGCGGCTTTTGATAGTGCTAAGTGACTTTAGTATGTTGCAAGCCTGTGACAACGGCGGGTTCGTCGGTGCAGTGCACTCACACCGAAAACAACGTCCACTTTTTCGGTGATACCACACCGTATTAGAGAGACTTGATGAATGGCATGTGAGGCGCGGTAACCTTCCAAATCCGGTTCGCACCCCCACTCTTGTCTTCCTCTATGACTGTTGTGCTTCTCCAAAACCGCCAATGTTTGTCTGCGTTGTCTTCTCCAGTCGATTTACACAATAGTTAACGTTTTCGCGCTTCTCCGTGTAGTCTCTTTTACCGCACTTCACTCATTTCAGCATGAAGGATATCCTCCTGCTCACTGCGAATGTTGGATCTCTGTTTGATCACGTGAGTGTGCCAACGTCATTTCGTGAATCCATGATCTACGGTGTTTAGAGTTGTCGAATTCACAAACCATGGACGGAAAGTGTGATAGAGGTAAGGGATGCATCTTCTACAGGCCCTTACAGGTTCCTTCAGGCGATTCGCAGAGAAAACTCCCGGTTCGTCGCAGTACACATGCAGGAGGTTGGCGGCAAAAACTTCCGAGAATGTTCTACGCAAGTGGCTCCTCTGATCGAGCATATCTTTGCAGAGCTCTCAGACTATACGGCCGCTTTAGCCATTCTTGACCTTGATTTTGATCAGAATGATCAATATACGGTAGCTGCAACTCGATGACTTTTCACAGCATTTCATTTAGGCACTAGGATCAATGTTCCTTGTTCATAAAAGCGCCCTTCACACAGTGAAGCAATACAACTTCCACGAGGAAAAATATCAGCTACTTCGGAACGAACTCACGATAGTCCGGAAGAACTTGTCGGAATGCCCTGTTCTGGTCAAGACGAAGTTCCCCAAACACTTCTGGCCCGCCATAAAGTGGGGACGCAAAGGCTACATGCACACGAGATGGAAGTTCAACGGAACGTAAGCTTCCCTTCTAACTTCTAGCTCTCACTGTTGTCCTTAACAGACCTGTCGACTTAATTAACGTGCATCTTTTCCACGACGAGTCGAACCTTGCACTGATCCACGAGGTACGATCACACTGTTATCATCATTATCAATCAACTACGTTCTTCAGAACCCGTCTCTGTACAGTAATAACAGGAAACGAGCTCTTAATTATGTGTTGGACCAGTTGCAATCGTTTTCGAACGGTGAAAGACACGCAAATGCCGTGTTCATTTTCGGAGATTTGAACTTCCGCCTAGACACCCCCTCTTTTCTAAACGTAAGTCAATGCACTTTGTCGCCCTATCACTATCTATCGATACGATCTTAACAATTGTCGTAAATACCGATGGTCTAGAGACTGACGGGGAACGGTCAAGCCGACGCGCATCACCACCTTGAAGACCCTCATGGAAGCATCTCCGGAAACCAGCTCATCGACACAGGATTCCCGGTGGGTAATTCCGGTGACATCTGGGAGGACGGTTCCGCAAACGATCCGCTGCGCCGCACAGTCTCGGCCATCGAGTTTCGGACGACGGGCGACTCTATAGCCAGTGGTGACGTCACTCAGAAGTATAGTCCTCTAGGCAATTCAGAAAGCATGACAGCTATGTTTTAGTTGTGTGTTGCGCATAGAGAAGAAGCTGTTCGACTACTTCAACCACAAGAAGTTGCTCAAGGACTGGCAAGGGTACCTGGCGGACGATCGCGAAGTGCACGACTTCCCGTCCTTAAAGGAGTTGAACATCAACTTCCCGCCAACGTGAGTAACCGCCGATTTATGGGCTACGTTCCCGCGTTAGGTACCCTTGGAGCGAGGATCCCGACGAGTCGGAAGTGTTGATGAAGACGAGGGCACCCGCGTGGTGCGACCGAGTGTTGATGAACGACCAGGCGCACCGACTCGTCTCTCAGGACAAAGGCGTCTCCTACGATAGCGTTGGCAAAGATACCTGCATGGGCGACCACAAGGTGAGCCAGAAGTGGTTGCGTCCCAGCACGAAGAATCTTGTTTTCAGCCAGTGTTCCTGTCGTTCTCCGTCTCATCACCGACCATCTCGCGCATACACTAGAATCCAATAGAGCCAACTCATTCCTAACCACAACAAACTAGTCTTCCCGTTCTCTAAAATTGGTGTGAATAGTAGAAGAATGGGTGTTTAATACAAGATTCAGAACTGTCGCTTATTCCCCAAAACTTTAACACATTACATTAAACGCCAATGTACATAATCTCGACTCCGATGTGTCAGCTGGGCACCCGGTGGAGCCCGTCTCTGCCAGCAGTAGCCCGTGTATTTGTAGTCTCCCACTTTGCAAACTGTGATCATGTGGCCAGTAATTTTTCAGTCCCAATGAGATTGTATTGTCAATAAAATCGAGAACGACCCAGTAGACGAGGAGCCACAGTACCTGTTGGCTGAACAGGCATAAATTAGTGAGGCACAATAGGCCGTCAGCACGTCCTTGGACGAGAAGCGCACACGTGCGCTCGCCCTCGTCGAAATTTTACCGCAATTAACATATTGTATGAATGGAATGAATCTCTGGGGACAGTGCATGGTTAGCTGGACGCTTGCCAGGAAAAAAAGCGTTTTTCTGTGCGCACCGTTCTCGAACAGGACCCCTCAGGTTTGCGTTGGGCAATAGACAACGAAGGCGAGATACATTAGTACACATGCCAGTTATAGTAAAGGGATTGGAACGCAGACATTTACCGGAAGTGTTGCCCTAACGCTCAGATCAAGGGACGATAAGAAGGACAATATTTTCTAAATTCAGTAATTGGACAGAGTTCCCAAGCTGGCTGTCATCGATGCGCGGTCGTGATTCATTTCTGCGAATAAGCTATTATGTTCTGTCATCAGCAAACAATAGCGCCGAGGTCCAAGGACACCATTTGCGGTGCCTAATTGCGTTCGCAGTCGGAACGCACTGTTTGCAGACCGAACGAACTCCCCACTCGGTCGTTCATATTTTCTTTCGTCCAGGGAGAGAAACGCCAACAAACGACGGAATTAGAAGTTTCAGCGAGCAGTCGGTGGCATCTAATTTACAGATCTAAACATTCTCTGCAACCGCGGACCTTGTTTTGTCTTCTCGCGGTCGGCCCCTTCCGATCTGTCTCGCTCCCCTTCTCTTCCGTTCTTCCGATGACGTCGCTGCGCACGCACCGGAAGTGCATCGGACATTCGTAAAAAGGGAAACCAAGCGTTTTTATCTACGCATACCGGTACAGTAACCGGCCGAAGGACGAACACCTGCAGAAGAACGTCGGACGGTGCTGTGCGCCTCACGGTCCGAGAAGCGCGCTCTGGTGATGGGCAGTCCTGGCACCAGTAATCTCTTTGAAGTCACAGATTGTATAAACAATGAGGGCAACGCGTTTTCCCTCTTAAAAGGTTCCAGACGGCTTTTATCGGTTGAGATATCTTTTGGTGGCCGCGGCTTCACCATTGGCGACGTCAAAGCGGTTGGACGTTGATGTTTCTGTATCAAGTGGCCATAATCTCTTCGCGAACACTTATTAATAATTTTGATCAACAGTCACTGCTGTCAGCGTCGCGATAATGCGACATGCCTTGGGTCGCCCTGCATCTGTACACTTGTTAGTTCTTACTCTATTAAGCCCTAAGATTTACTAATAAGCCGTCCGTTCTTTTCTTCCACGGAATAAGAAGAAAAGAAGCTAACGAGTATTACTCTTTCTGATGACTCACGTAAGTACAAAAAACAAGATCCAGTTGTAAGCCCCTTTTTGCAGAGCTGCTTTCGCGCGGAAGTGACCTTTAGAACACATCCAATTTCTCCGGTGATAAATCATAAATCAAGTATGATACATGCTGTGTGCAAGCCTCTCTTTTTGATGATGTAAGATCGTAAACAGTCATTTGTTGGTTCAACCCGTTTATGACAAATGAGTCAACGCGATCGAACCGAAACAGCAGTGCTCTGGATCCCATTCCCCCCTAGTACGTATTCCCGATTTGGCCTCAAAGGAGTGAATTTTCCTCCACCGTTAACGCCGCACGGAGGTCCCCCTTCTTTACTGTCTTACGCTGTAAAAACCCGCCGGAAGTGGTTCAGAAAGCTGTTGCTAGAAGGACTGTCTCGGTGCAGGGGCGGATCTTCGGTCTCTGCCCCTTAGATGGCGATTCGTCCCTCGCCTGCCCGCGACCGCAGCCGTTTCCAGCCGGCGTCCGGCTCCCTGTCCTTACCGTACCTCCGTAGCCACTACTAGCCGTCAAAAACAATGTGTGTGCGCGCCGTTGTAGTCCATAATGGTCGAGACCGCTTGCCCGGCGGCCTACAACCACCTCGGCTACAAAAATTTAGCGACCATTTCTTCAGCCGAAAACATTTTCCGCCTCGAGATTAGCCGATTTTGTGGCCGCGTTCCCACGCCAACGTCGAGACTCTTTGAGCCACTCGGCGGCCCTGAATGTTGTCATTGTTGTGGACGGCGAAACCGAGTTGCGCTACGACCTTCGATGACCTTTTGCTTACAGTTGTCGTTCACACGCATAATTACTTGTTACTGTGGCGGCGCCTAATCCGGCGGCCAATCCCACAATCGGAAACCGTATGCACAAAGACAGGAGTTGCCTTATTATCGACGCGGGTGGTGGTCCACTCGCTTTCCGATGCCGCCCAATTGACACTCGATTACTCGGCACTTCCGAGCAACTTTGTCCTTTCCGTGTATCATGTTATTTTCTGATTGACTGAGATTGCTCATCCCATTCTACTCTACCGTTCTTCGCTCGATCTCCGTTATTTTCTAGGTTCAGTGCCCTCCGATGACTGTAGACTCCCTTACCCGGATACCTACAATCGATCCTTATTGACCTCACCCGAAAATGGAGTTCCTCAAATTCTCATTTGCAATTACCAATCACACCCTTCGGTCGCTGACAGATTTTTGATTCGCCTCCGAGTGTCCGTCACTCAGCGGAGGGCGATTTTCTAAAGACTGTAGGACTTGAAACGTGATGTTCGCGCCGGAGACGTTCCATGCTGGATGTCCGCAATCATCATGCGCAATATTTTGAGGTCGTTATTTGTATGCGCGTGTTGGCATGCGCCACCTGACGGCGCAAGGATCCTCCGCGCTTCGTACCCTTTTCTTCTCCATTGCCCCGGGCTGACCTTGCCTTCACGGCTATAATTGCACCCTGTCCACCTATCCACCTAGCGCATGCTCGCATATTGCCCCGGAGCGCATATGCTAATTACCGTTAATTCCTCCTTTCGAGGGCGGTTTTCATTTCACTGTTTTCATTTCTCGACCACCACCGTTTCAGTGGCTCCATTTCACGCGCGTCACACTTACCGTACTCCTCCCGTGCACAGTATCCGCCGCCGGCACCTCCGCGTTCCTTTTTCTCGTGCACTTAGCGTGTCCTCCCCCGTAAAGGATCACCGGTACGCCTTTCTCAAACATCCAATTGCTCATTAATATGCGCGAAACCAGAGCATAAAAGAACGGTAAACGCCGATCGGCTACAGTACCTCCGCCTCCTCGGGTGCGGGGGCCGTGTGAGTCCACTTGTTTTCCTCGCCCCTTCACTTCGTCCTTCCGTTCCCTGGACAATAAAATAGGACTGTTTTTCAGACAGTTCATGCCCAGACTTGTCTACAGATGCAACGTGTAACACAGTACTCTCCGGCGGATTCAACCACCTCGACAGGTAGGTAGCGTTTGTTTTCCAATTCTAGCGCTACCGTAGGCTACGACTCCAACAACTCGGACATCGGCGATCAGAGTTCGGCCCCGTGCGGCACGTTTGCTTCATACGCCGCTCGACAGTATCCTTGCTACAGCCAGCCTCCTTCGCACCTCTCGACCATGTACGCCTCGCAGCCGACAAGTTCCTTCCATTACGGCCATGGACCTCGGAATCCACAAAGGAGCTACCTATCACCTTCTAACTCTGCAGGAGCTCTCATCAACCCTCATCCTCAT
>KN170918.1:0-16535 GCA_000757755.1 Steinernema glaseri
GCTGGATCGTCAGCCGGAAGATCGGGATTCGGAATCGCCACAGGAGGAGGTGTCGTAAGCATCCACCAGAGCTCCTCCTGGGAGTCGATAAGCCTCGAGATCGTGTGTTCGATGGTGAGACTCTGTTCCAGGTTGGCCAGGCTGGCTTCAAGGTTAAGCACACTTCGTTCCAAATTAGCCTGATTTCGTTCCAGCATTTCCAGGCTTCGCTGCAGGATATCTTGAGATCCAGTCGACGAAGGCTTGTCCTTGGAAGACGAACCCATGGCGGCTGGTCTGAAACAGAACATTTGAAGAGCGGAAACGCGATCTAAGTTAAGTGGTGTCATGATAAAAACACGCGTCAGTCGCGGCACTAAGGCGCGGAACGGCTCGATCTGTCAGCAGTGGCCGCGAAGTCGACTCTCCTCTGCCGCTAGAGCTCAGAGGAATCGTCTCCGGCAGCGGCGAGGATTAGATGAACCCGAGTGCCAAGAACAGGTGACCTGCGAATATGAAGAAGCAACCCATCGTGCGACAGCGAGAGAGGCGTACAGAAGAAGCCGATTTCGGCTATCTGGTTTATCAGCGAAACGTAGTGAACGTGAAACGATGTGAAAGGAAAGTATCGACGAAGGTTTTGAGTGGTAAACGTTGAGAAGGTCCAAACCAAGGAAACAATACAGTAGCCAGAACTGTGAAACAAAAGCAAATGAACTTTCGACGCAATTGGTCCCACAACGAAGAAGCGAGAAATTTATTACTCAACAACGCCGACTACCGTGGAAACACCGTATAAGGGGGAAAACAATAAAACTGAATTAAAATCAAGCACACAATTTTCACGAAAAGAACTCCACCATGACAGCGTCCACAATCTCGTAGAACTTCTTTCGTTCGTCTTCATATCGGCCACGTTCTTCGTCTGTCAAGCTGTGGAGATTCGTCTTGTGCACACCCTGGAGGTGGGTGAACATCACCGTCACACCTCCGGAGAATCCACACTCGCTGAAGGGACAGGGAAAGTCCGCGTGGATGTGGACGCCCGCGTGGTCTCTTCTTTCCCTAAGTGTCATCGCGTTCTTGCCACACTTCTTGCAGATCTGATGCACTTTGGCTGCTTCTCGGATTTGTTGGAGTTCAGGGAAGTAGTCGCCCATGACGGCGTCCACCTTCTCGTAGAACTTCTTTCGTGCGTCTTTATATCGGCCACGCTCTTCGTCGGTCAGGTTGTGAAGAGTCGTGCTGTGCACAGTCCGGAGGTGATGGAACATCGTCATCACACGTGCAGAGTATCCACACTCGCTGAAGGGGCAGAGAAACTTGGCGTTGATGTGAATGCCCACGTGGTCTCTTCTTTGATGAAGTGGCGACAGTCCCTTTCCACACTTCTTGCAGGTCGGCTTTATTTTGACTCTTCTCATGGGTTCCGCAAAGGAGACCAGGCTACTGGGTGGAAAGTAGTTTCCTTCGAGTTCAGCCGCGCTGTGGACAATCTTGCGCAATGCTCCTCCCAGCTCCTCCTGATTCGCCGACGAAAAGGACTTCCTGTTCGTTCCATGCATCTTTGCCAAGTGCTCGGTCACATTGCTCTCGACCATTCTCGTCGGGCAGCCCGCCACAGGGCAAGAAAGCCTCAAATCTTCGTGCACTTGGATGTGCTGTCGGCGCGCGTACCAGTTCCCTTTGACCCTTCTTTTGCACACGGCGCACTGAAACAAGGATAGAATAGAAGAGACGAAACGGTAGTCGGGTCTTACCTGCCAGATCGCCGACAGATCGTTATCCCATGGACCTGGAAGTCTCTCAGATCCTTTTGGCGGTCCATCTTCAGCGCGTGAGCTAGAAGCCACGGAGCCGTCTGCGCCCTCCTTCTTGACGCTTTTCTTCGCCATCTCGCTTCCAGAGGGAAAGCCTTCCGTCACGGCGTCATTGCTAGCTGCCGTGAACCCGTCATGGGAAAGACTATTCTGCTGCGTCTTGTTCTAAATTCCGATTACTATAGGAAGCGTGTTAAGACGGTGTACATACATATCCCGTAAACAATTCTGCGTCCATGATGTCGTCGATATCGCCTTGCTCCTCGGAGCTTACGGAGCTCACGGAGCTGATATCGTCCTCTTCATCCCTCATAACCTAAAAGCATGAGTTTTTCGTGAAGATCTCGTGCTCTCCTACCTGTTCTTTCTTCAGAAGCGGAGCTGGATTGCCAGCCGGAGGATCGGCAGTCGGAGTCGCCACAGGAAGAAGCGTCATCACCATCCTCCGAAGCTCCTCCTGGGAGTCGACAAGCCTCGAGAGCGTGTGTTCGATGGCGAGGCTTCGTTCCAGATTGACCAGGCTGCCTTCCAGGTTGCGCTGACTTCTTTCTAGCATGTCCAGGCTTCGCTTAAGGATATATCCGGCTCCGGTAGATGTCGCCGTGGAGGACTGATTCGCCAATGAAGATTGAAAATTCATGACGAAGAGTTGGTGGCTGAAAACAGAGACTTGAACGACTCAAAGAATAAAAATGCGAAGTACAGCGCGTTACAAAACATTTTTACGCACAGAAATGCACATAACATACAAGGCTACACTTCCTTCTCTACAACTGCTCGCCAATACAAGAAGCATGATCGCCCCACCGACGAACCGCACTTCCTGCAGCCAAGCGGAATTTAATGTCGTGATCCCAGGTGGATCACTACCAACGAACTTCTCCCGGTGGGAAGTAGAACACAGCAAGTGAACTACAACAACACAGAAGGCTGATCTCGGTGATCAAACCGAAAGACAAATCCACAGTTGGCCTAACGCGTTGAGCGGGTCACAAGCAAGACACAAAGAGACAACGCAACAGATCTCCGCGAAGGCAGGGGCAACACTGAAAGCGAGGTTCGATCCGGGTGACGCCTTTGCAGAACCAGACGAGACGTTCTGTAAAAGACGTCTAGTCTGGTCTAGTGACGGTAGACGGCGTAGTGCTTCTGGAATCTTCTCTCAGACACGGTGTAGAGAAATGTTTCACAAAAGAAATGTTTCGCGAAACCTTTGCGCGACTACCGCTATGACATGATTCGCATCTGCCGGCGAAGGAGAGTCCAATGGTGGACAAAGAGGCAACCCACCGCGCTGTGGTGGAATCTATGAGGAGAACATCATTGTGTCCTCTGTGTCTTCAGTCAGTCAAGATGTCCCCTTCTTCTGCCACTGTAACAAAGCCTCAAAACTATCTGCCAGACTGTTGCTCTCATGTCTAGTAGACTGACAGACTGGCGTTGCTCCTTGCGGATCCTGGAGGGAGTCTATTGACCTAGTAGGCAGTATCAGACAGAAGAAGGAGCAAAGGATAAGGCGGAAAGGCGGTCTTGTGATTCTTTCTGGCAATTTCTGCTATTTTAATAGGGATAACACGTGTCAGGAGTGTAGTTCTGCAGTGTAGTGGATTAGCGGTTACTTTCGTCCGCGGGACGAACAGCATTGATTTCGTCCTCCTCGTTAGTCCTTCATTACAGTTGAAGCCGCGGTCTCCGGCTCGTACAGGTCTTCGGAAGCCTTCAGTCCGTTTATCCGTCTCACCTTCTTGTTTCGATCGACGAGTGCGAAGCAACGATCAGAAAGGATTCGCAGAAGAGTGTTCAGTGCATTCGACCTGAAGAAGAACTGACGGTCGCATGTCCCAAGAGTGAGGATCTGTACTCTGTGCTTTGTAAGGATGTTCAACAATAAAGAAAGTAGCTTGAAGATAAGTTTACGACAAGAATCAGATTTGTTTCAAATTTTTGTCCTTTTTTTGTGGGTTAGGGGCTGTGTGAAGTAGGCGATAAGGTTTCATGAACGAGACTATTGGCTTGTGTGGTAACTACGTTATGATTTGGCACTTTACTAGAGAATTTATTGAGCAACTCATCTTCAGGAGAAGTACTCTTTCATGACAGCATCCACCTGGTCGTAGAAGGTCTTCCTCGAGTGCACAAGTCGATGGTGTTCTTTGCTCTTCAGCGTGTGAGCAGTCCGTCCGTGCGTGTAGGTAAGGTGGTTAAACATCGATGAGGCACGTCCAAAGTAAGTGCAGCCGCGGAAGGGACAGGGAAACGTGGCCTTGATGTGTAGTCCCACGTGGTCTCTTTTCGCAAGACGTGAAAACGATTTCTTCCCACACTTCTTACAGAACGGCTCCACTTCGGCTGTTTTCCGTGCTTCGGGAAAGTACTCCTCCATGACGGCTTCCATCTTCTCGTTGAACTCTCTCCTCGACTCCTCTAATCGGTTACGCTCTTCTGTGGTCAAGTCGTCCAGGATCTTTCCGTGCTTGCGTCGAAGGTGGACCATGATCGGTCTCACTCGCCCAGAATATTCACACTCGTCTAATGGACATGCGATCTTCTGCTTGAGATGGAATCCCACGTGGTCCCTCCTGGTGTGAACGTCGCCGTACATCTTCCCACATTTCTGGCAGCACAGCTTCACTTCCCTTCTTTCGACGGTCTCCGCAAAGGAGATAAAGCTACTGGGAGGAAAATACTTCCTCTCGAGTTCCGTCGCTGCTTGGATAATTCGCTCCATGTCGGCCTTAAGTTCGGCCTGATTGTCGGCTGGAAGGGAGCTCCTGGTCGTGTCGTGCGTTCTTTTGAAGTGCCCGGTCATGTTAGCCTCGCCTAGCTTCGCAGAGCAACCTGTCACAGGACAGGAGACCCTCAACCCTTCGTGGGAGTAAATGTGCCGTCGACGCCTCTGCCAGTTCCCTTTGATCTTCTTTTCGCACACGACACACTGGAACGAGAAGGTGAGAAATGCAATCAACATCGATCCATACCTTCCAAATGGACAACTTTTCGGAATTCGCGTTGCTCAGAGCTGAGGGGCGCTGGGAGCCTTTTTGAGATGGATCTTCCTCTGGGTCTTCTACTTCCATCAGTTCATCATCACCAGAATCGTTTTCCTCTCCAGAAGTGACCGCGTCCTCATCGGATTCAATTTCGTAGTCGGAACCGGAGTCTTCGGAGCTCATAGAACCGGTTTCATCTTCCTCCTCGTCGCCCTCCTCCGCCATCTGGTTCTCCCATGAAGTGCTCTCCATCATTGTGTACTTCGCAGCTTCTGCAAGTTGGCCACGGGTGAGGTACCCCTGTCGAATGTGTTCCTAGATTAAGATTACTGTAGACAGGATGGTAAAGCTCCTGCACACTCACTTCTCCTCTTGGGACATCGCTAAGATCGTCTTCCTCCTCGGAGCTGACGGAGCTAACGGAGCTGATCTCCTCCTCTTCTTCTTCTTGCCTCTCCACAACGGGAGAAGCTGGAGTTGTCGGGGGAAGATCGGTCCTCTTGATCTCGTGCTCCCCATCATCCTCATTCTTTACGGGAGGAGTTGGATCGTCAGCCGGAGGATCGGGAGTTGGAGTCGCCACAGGAACGTCGCTCCCGTAGAGCAGAGTCATCACCATGCGCCGAAGCTCCTCCTGAGAGCCGACCAGCTTCGAGATCGTGTGCTGGATGGTGAGACTCTGTTCCAGGTTGGCCAGGCTGGCTTCTAGGTTGAGCTGACTTCTTTCTAGCATGTCCAGGCTCCGCTGCAGGATATCTCCTGGTCCGGTCGACGCTGCGTGGTCCTCGGAACACGGAGTCATGACCGGTGGCAGTTCTCTTTCGATGACGTGGACTAAGAAAGTGGACTAAGAAACGCAATGCCACGCGAAAGCGCCACTGGAGCTTTAGAACTGGAACCGATCCGCGTGGAAACATTTCCCAATAGTCTGACGAGAGACTTTCTCGTAGACCGTTAGAAACACAAAAAGAGTCCAAGAGAACGAGTGTCTTCTTTTAGAACGTCCCACAATGACCCAAACGCCCCCACAGTTCCACCATCAATCGATTGCTTTCCCTCTAGCGCGTTGCTCTAGGCTCGGTGATTCATCGCTGCGACCCTTTGCTTTCCGTTCTTGGCGCCAGTTGTGCAGATCGCCGAAGAGATAGGTGCAGAGTTGATGCCCAAATGAGTCCGCGCTAATAATCTCCATCGCCGATCGCGGTGTAAAGGGAGCCAAACACAAGACCATACAAGGGACCGGCCAAGAGGCCGAAGTTGTTTTACTTCGTTCTCTCAGCACTGGGATCAGGGTGTGCCGGGAAGGGTCCTTTAAGTCTGCCAATCGGGGAATCTTTGCTCTGTCGCGCATTACGATACTCCCAAGGACTTGGACGTGTTGAATCGCCACTCAAAAGCGCAGAACTGCTGAGAAGGGCATGTTTTGAGAGCTTTCCGCGTAGAATTCGCTCTTATGGCGATCAAATCGGCAGAGATTAACACTCAGAATAATTCTTTACTTCTAGGCACCATTTGCACCTTGTTTAAGATTTTCGCTTGTTTTTATCGTGCATACTTGACCCTTTTATCACCTCATTGAATTGAATAAGGGGCACTCGGGTGTTCTATGCTGTAGGAGTAAAGGACAAGGTTTATTCAGCTACTCGTGTTCGAGGAAAGTACTCCTCCATGCCGGCGGATTTCCTGGATTTCCTGCACAAGGGCCTTCCCAGTGGGAAATAGTTCATCTCGCATTCCATCACTACTTGATTGATCCTGGCCGCCTTTCTCCGAATCTGGACCTGTTTATCAACTGGAAGAGAGTGCCTGGTCTTCCCGTGAAACTCCTTCAAGTGCGCGGCTAAAGATTACTGAGACAACCGTAATGAACAGTGCGCAACAGGACAGGAGACCCTCAAGTCCTCGTGAAATTCACTGTGCCGTCGGAGGGAGGCACAATACTCTTTGATCCTCTTCTGGCACAAGGTGCACTGGAAAGAGAAGGTGAGGGATGCAGATGGACTCGATGCTGACCTTCCACGCTTACAGCTGTTCGGAGATGGGCCAGTTCGGAGCCGAAGGGGTTTGAGAGCCTTCCTGAGAAGATCCAATTTTGTAACTTGTACCATATTTTCCGGAATCCATGGAGCTCCAATCCAATCCATCATTGCCTTCAGCTTGCCGGAGGTGTGGGATCCGTATCCCCTTCGCTGCACTGACTTACGGTTTCTAGGGAGCTTATTGACAAGGCATAGTAACCATGACAGGAAAGAAGGACGGAGACGGAAATCGCACCCCGGAATTTTTCGGTACCCGGAAACGGAAAATTTTTTTATTTATTTTTTCAATTAATTTTAATTTCACTTTTTTACTTCATTTAGGTTATGGGTATGCAGGTGCTAAACGACTTTTTCGACCTTCTAGCCCACCGCAAATATAGCATTCCCTCCACTACTTTTTCAGGATTTCCGGTTCAAAATTCCCTGATTTTCGCGTTATTTTCTGAAACGGAATTCCGCACATCCCTGATTGAGACCCTACAATGTCGTCCAAGACGGTTTCCCACTCGGAACTGTCGAAGTAGTCCATAGTCAGTGTTGTCACCTGATGGAAATGACCCTTCAGAGAGATCTCCAAAGACTTGGAAAGCGATCCAAGCTCCTAGAAGCACCGCCAGTCTGAAGAAGAATCTAAGCGAGTGACAGTATGTCGAAGACAGTGAGGACTGCTCACAGTGTGTCGGTGGCTCATTGGTAAACTCGCGGAGTGCCAAGCGGTCGACGCGGGTTCGATCCCCCGAGCGGCCTCCGATTTATCGGCGCGTTCTCTATTCCGAGATGCTCGTCTCTGCGAGCATCTCCTGAAACGCGCTAGAACGGACTCTGGTTTTCGCTAACACTGCCTCCTTATGAGCAGAGTTTGATAGTAGGGCCAGGCACATCTTTGTCGTTTTGGCTTTGTGACCTTCCTTTTCCTCTTTGGGCCTTGACTAGGGGTGTTCTAGCACCTTCGCCCTCTTTCTAGCATATCCTCCCGTATTTGCCTACTGTAGCCAACCCAACACCTATTGCTGTGCTTCTAAGCTATACAGGGTGACCCATAAGTACTGCAATAGAAAAAAAACGATCATAACTTTTCAAAAATAAGCCCAAACTACAAACGTTTATTATTATTCCTTTTGTTTTTTGTTTTTTTTTACATTTGTCTCATATGATACGATAAAAGTGCTTCGGTTCATTTACAGTTTTGGCGAAATCTGGGTATTCGACATCACTCGTTTTTTACAATAGACAGTCGCGTTTTATTTCCTTAAAAATATGCTTCTTAATAACAGAAATAGTAGTAGTAATACAAAAACACGTGAGGAACACGAATAAATCAAAATCAGACCATTAACAACGAATAAAGAATGACAAAAATGATTCTGAAGTACAGTGTACCCTGTACTTCTTATGTTCCAGTGGATCATCTAACGCTGCCTGGACACCTCTAGCGTCTTTCACCTTCTTTTCTTCTCCCTTCGTTAGCATAATGACTCAGCAACGCCACCGTCCACCCAGTAGCCACTCACAATCACTCTTCCTAATGCGTCCTTCGCTCCTTGTCGCCCTCGCCTTACTCCTGCCCTCGGCCCGGGCCTTCTGTCGACGCTGGTCTTCCGAGGGGCGATATTGCCTCGAGGAACGCGACGCCCTGAACACTACGGTCGTCCGAGTCCGGAGAGGCGTCTTCGGTCTCGAGGAATACGGTAGGTCATTTGGGTCTCTTGTGGAGTTATGCTGAGTCCTAGAGTGGCCTGACGAGGAGATGATGCGATTGATGTCCTCCGCCAAGGAGTCCTTCGAGAACGTCCGCGAAATCCGTAAGTATCTGGAGTTGGCTTCGAGATCCAGCGCCTCTTAAGACTTCCAGGATAACTGTAACTGGGCGTTCGGCTGGCGATACGGAGCGCCCTTTGCGATGGCGAACCTCCGACTTATCCTCTTCGACTCCGAGTGCTCGGCCTGGTCCGACTCCGCGGAACATTGTGTGGATCTGCCCTCGGCCTGGACGCGGTCCCAGGTCACCTTCGCCAACGTCTTCTTCTGCGAGGACGAGCAAGAAGTGGAGGAGTCAAAGGAGAGCCACGGGCTGGATACGGTAGTTCTACAGGACTTGGTTGGGATAGTTGACCCTCTTAGCTCGGTGGGACTCAAGAAGGTCGAGCGTCATCATCAGAAGCTGAACAGGTGTGTGGCGAGAGTTTTTAGGGCAAAGAATTATACTCTCTGTAGTTCCCGGACAAGTATAGATATACAGCAAAATCTCCTCAGCTGCAACGCCCTTCTTGAGCACCTGTCGCGGCAGATCGACAAACTCGAGGGACGCCTCGCGGCCTGCTCCAAAGCTCGAAGCTCCGACCGGGTCCTTATCAAGAACTACAACTTCGTGCTCTCCCGACTGCGCCACGAGCTGACCTATATCTTCTCCTTCAGCCTGCACCACGTCGATCCTGACCTCGAAGACCTCTGAATGTCAAAAGCCGCACCGAGCGAAAAAAAGAGCGAAAGACAAAAAAGCGAACAATTGAAATTTATGTTTTTAATAAAAATATTTTGCGAGTATTTTTACCGTAAATGAGTCTTTACGATTTTATGCTTGCTTTTGGTGTTTTGGTTAAAGAGTTTTGGCGTTTAATTTAATTTTAATTTTTCGCTCTTTTGGACTTTTACTGTTTCTTTCCTTCACTCTTTTGTCGCGGTGCCATCAAAAGCGACCTTTGTTTCATCAGAGTAAAAGTTCGTTGGGAGGGGCTGTAGTTTGTGCAAAGCAGGAGAGGACTTGAATCTACAATTTTCCATGTCCACTCGCATAAGCAGAACTGTTTGCTCCAAATAAGTGGAAATGTCTTTGAGTGCTCAAACTCCACTCCTAAGCTTAGTACACCGAAGAGCGAGACGATCTACAAGGTTGCACCGGAAAAGTAGCTGGACTCTTCAGTGCCACAGTGCACACACTATTTACCTCCTTGGATATCTATGACGTCCAAGTCACCAGCCACCAGCTGGTTTCAAAATACAACGCAAAAATACGTTAATATTTTTTATCCTAACTACATTCAGGAGCACAGTCGAATCCTTAATTGTTTACGCTGGAGAAAGGTTACCTTCCTTGTTTTGAAAGGTGCTGTCCAGACGCGATATAAAATTAAAACCTTCTGACGCCCTTTACATAAACTCCAACAGTGTCACCTCGGATTCGAGTCACAACTGGCTGAAGTAGTACACAAACGTCTCTGGCTTCGAGGACACTTACATCTAACCTTCTTGAGTGGCGTTTCATGACCCTGCACCGACGAGTAGAAGTGCCCACGCAAGTGCGCTAATTATCAGAAATAACGCATCATTATACCAATTATCTTCGCTGAGATGCTCGGAAACTATTAAAATATAAACGACCTATAGAGTTGTCCTTATCGCTCACATTATCGCTCGAACGAAGCTTTTGTCCCTCCCTTGGTAGTTCAAGCTAGGATCAAGAAGTCGGCGTCGGCCTGTTCCGTTTATCGCCTTAGAGTTCACTCCATTTCATTTCCAGCTGCTTTCCAATTATCCTTCATAATAACACTCCCCTTTGTGGCGACTGTGTCTTGTATGGTAAGAGCGGTGTCGATACAGAGCGGCGTCTTTCCCCAATGCTCCCCCACGAGGCCTTCTTCAACAAGGTGGCCTACGGGACGGCTATTGTCCACATTCCCGTGAAGCTCCTCACCATCATGATCATCCTGTGCTTCACCCCCAAGAGCATGCGTGGACTGTCCATGTTCTTCTTGAACCACATGGCCTGGAACTTCGCCTCCAACCTTCTGTTCACCTTCTTCCACATCTACCCGGCCTTCCCGGCGGAGTGCTTCCGCGTCGACGGACTCCTTGGCCTTAACACCAACGAGGACATAGGCCACGCCGTGTTCTATGCCGAAATGTTCTGCGTGATCTTATGCGGCATAGGAATCACCATTACCTTTCCCTACCGCTACTTGGTCTTCGTCTACCCACACAGAAGATTCAACCCCGCCTGGATTGTGGGTTCTGGCATCGTTCTGCAGATATGTATGGGGTCCTTCTTCGGCGTGGCCTACCTACAATGGATCGTAGCCTACGACGACTACCCCTGGCAGGAGCAGCTCCCAGATAGGAGATCCCTGGTGTGCTTTAAGCCCTCAGGATGGGGAAAGGCCATCACTATTTGGACCCTCTTCATCTTCATCGTCCTCATGATCCTGACCATCATTGGCTTCTCCATCCTTCTGCTCAGAAGCATCCAGAAGCAGCGGGGAAAGATGCGTCAGAAGCTTCTGGACGAGCATCGGAGGATCCTGTGGACTCTCATCCTCCTCAGCAGCATCCCGGTGGTCTTCGGTGGCATTCCTCTGCTCCTCACGATGATCGCCACCTTCTGGCCCCACCTGCCCTACTCCTTGGAGATCGCGGCCGTTTGCATCGTCCTCACTGCTAACCATGGCTCTGTGTACGCCCTCGCCCTCATAGTTGCCATTCGGCCCTACAAGCGAGCAGTTCGGAAGATGCTGTGGGGAAAGGAAAAAGTCCCGAAGAAGGTTGGAGACGTTCGGATTGCGACTTTGCTGTCGGCGAGCCAAATAAATTATCAAAATAAATGAAATAAATTAAATTATTGTCTTGGGTGCAGTTAATGTGAATTGGGAGACTACGAACCAAGGAACCTGCGCCGTAATGTACGAGCAGGAATGCGTGCCTATGCTAGTGACGCTAGTTATCAGAAATACCACTATATTATAGCAATTATGTATGTCCGCCGAGCTGCTAAGAAACAATGACAATGCGAGCCACCTGCTTGTATCTTTGTGGTTGCTCAGGCTCTAAGGTTTGTATTATCGGGACCACAGGTGTGTCGGAGTGACATATGTACTCTTCAAAGAAACGTGCATTCCTAGTAGGGAAGCTTCTTAGCTGTAGAGTTCAGGTAAATCGAACCGACGTGGGTATATGGTTAATAATAATAACCTATGGTTAATTGTTAATATGGTTAATATAATAACCCCTTTTTACCATTCACAACTTATCGCATCGCTCAGAACGTAAAGGTCGGCATTTATTCCTTCGAGCGCAGGTTCAGATTATCATTCGTGAGTTACGACATGGACTCGGTGCCCTGGCTCTTCGTGGAAAGCGTTTGTCTCTGCTTGGATCGTAAAAGCATTGAGAGAAGCTGTTGGATCCCTTCGGAATGGAGGAATATTTCTTCCATGACCCTCAAGAAGTTGCGCACTCTGCACGTATGTGTGGATGAGGACAATGAAAAGCTTTACGCTGCCGCCCAAAATATCTTCGCGCGGCAGTATTTTCATGCCGTTCCTGTCGATAGTGTGGACCTGAAGTTCATCACTACCTTCCGTATTAAAACAGCTTGGAACGTCAGCGATTTACCTAGCAGCTGGAAGGAGATTAGTTCGAATAAACTCAAGAGGCTCTGCGAGTTCATCAGGCCCACGACAGAAGGAAGACCTCCTGTGCGGTATGACAAACTATATTGCAACAAGTTGGATATAGGAAAAGTCGCCAGCACCACCAAAAAACTGCTTTCTTTGCGACCGCCTGTGGACTCGGTGGATCTATGGCTCAAAGGGGATGACTTTCAAGCAGCTGCGGAAGAGTTTTCACAAACCGCGGGGCCCCTGTACGACATCAACGTCAGATGCGTGCATTTAGCTTTGAAGCAGAGCACAGTCGACGCACTTATCGACAAGTTCGTTCCAGTGGACCGCGGCACTTTCAATCTGTGGGGAGAGACTCGCATGACCAGGGATCAACTGGAAACACTTGTCCTGAAGTGTGAGAAGTCCAGCAAGAAGGTCAGGCTCCAGATGTGTCTGGAGGGTGCCACGGACAGCTCGGAAGTCACCGACTTCTTCGACTTCGACAAGCACTATTCAACGAAGCGAGTTCAGAAAGGAGAGGTGACTGCCACACGAAAAGGGGCAAAGTTGGAACTGCTTGTGGAGTCCTTGATGGGAGGTAACTTTGGGTGGGAATGGAACTGAGCTCCTGGAAGTGAGTTAGATGGACTTAACCTTGAATCCACAGTTCTTCATTAATTTATATTATAATAAACTGTGTGCATAACAAATTTGTCTGTTGTCCGTGAGACTTTCTAAAAGCTGTATTGTCCGTTGGGTCTAAAACCATCACTGATGTATTCTTCATTGTCGATAACACTCATTCTGACCCCTTGGCCACATTTAATTCAGGCCTGTGCTTAGAAGCTATGGATAAATCGATTGAGCTTTAAAATCGTCACCCTAGTGTCATCTTTTGACCTGTGATCTTTTTACACATTATCCTCTTGTGGGACTGATAAATGTTCTCCCTTCTTGGCTCTGCTCGCAGTATCCGATCTCATTCGACTCTGCCTATCTATCTATTACTTTGTTCCAAGCTTATGGTCCGTCCTTTGTTTAGATGCCTCGCGGACGTGTACGTAAAGGAGGTAAGTGCAGCAAGACGTGGAACCGCGCCCATGACAAGAAGGACTCTGATCTCACCGAGAGCGACAAGGACAATGCCAAACTCTGGGAATACTATAAGCGGCTAGGCATCATTCCTGAAGCCGAGTGGGACGCCTTTGTGGAGTCTCTGAAGACCGAGCTGCCGAGCGCTTTTCGCATCCAAGGATGCCACAAGTATGTTTTCTGTAGCGTTGACAAGAATTCAATCATTTATTTAATTCTCAATTATATGCGCAATTCCATAAGCATCCGCCGCTTTTTAAGTAGATATCTCCTGTGGTGGAGCTTCTTCAGGTGCAGCAAGCGAACGTAGGTCCCGTGTGGTCCGTCCTTCTTGACGTAGAGGGTCCACGGGTCCGTCGCATGTATTTTCTTTCCCCGGCTTGATGGTCATCAACTTCTTCATAATGTTGATATTTGATGAGGGCGTTTCACCAAGAGGAACCCCATGCTTCGCAAAGTGGCTCGCGAACGCCAAGAAGCCCTTAAAGAAGAAGGGAAGTGGGGTACAGACCAGGCACCTTCTGGCTTCGTTGACTACCGCCATCGTTGGCTATTGATGATAAGAGCGTGCACATGGGGATTGCCCAGATACCATTCTTCAGGAAGTGCCTCCGGGCAGTATCCCAGGCTACGCAGCGTCTCCACTACGTAAACCAGTGCGTTCTTCTACTGGAATGCGTCCTTCGTCGTCCTTGCCTCCTGCTTCGCGGCCACCTGGAGGGGAGATGACGACCATTTCATTAGAGGGCCGTGGAGGCGGACTTCTTCGCTATACTCCTTGATGATCCTTTTTTGCGAGAGCGAAGCCAACATCAGTATCTGTCGGGTGAAGTGCGTCCGCGCCAGACCCACCAGTTTGATCAATACGAGGTCCAGCTCCTGGATGTTGTACGCCTTCTTAGTCTTTTGGATGGGACAAGGGTCGGGATATCTTCTGCACTATGCCCTAGAGAGCGGTGCTAATATTACTTTCACTGCTACTCCTTATCTACCTTTCTATTACTCCGCACTCTCTAGGGAACGCGACGCCTTCGTCAAAATGATGAAATATCGCTTCTTTTCGAAGATAGAAGAAGACGTTCACGTTCCTAAGCAGTTGCCCTGGCTGGACTGTGCCTTCCAAACCAAGATGTCCCGAGCCGCCGCCCAGAATCACCCTATCCTGAAGCAGCTGCACGACTTTCTGGTGACCGAAGGAGAAACCGTTAGTGTCCCCACTGTGTCCAGTCTTACCACTGGTTTAGGGAAACATCAGTCGCCAAGAAGCCGTGGGCATGATTCCTGCTCTGCTGCTGGACGTCAAGCCTCACCACAAGGTGATCGACATGAGCGCCGCTCCTGGCAGCAAGACGATGCAGATCATCGAGAGGATGCACGCCGACAGCGACGTTCCAGGTTTGTCCCAGTCCTGTTTGCGCCAAGAAGTTCTCATTCTAAAGAGGGAATCCTCGTCGTCAACGACGCTGACGGCCCTCGATGCTCCCTGATCCTCAAGAGGGTGCTTACTGCCAATTGTGTCGTCATCGGCGAACGCGCCGCGGTCCTTCCGGCGATGAAGGATTCCAGTGGAAACACTCTCTTCTTCGACAGAGTCCTGTGTGATGTCCTCTGCAGTGGCGATGGAACCTTCCGAAAGAACGTGGAGCTGTGGGAGTCGTGGAGTCCTCAAATCGTAAGTGGCTCTACAGGGTGACCAATAAGTATTGCAACTCGTCAGAATTTTGGTTTTTTGTACCATTTTTAAATTTTCGCTAATCACAATTGCCTTATTCGTATTCTCCGCACTCTTTTCTCCTAGAATTACTGAAAAAATTTGATTCTGACCCAAGATCAGAGCAACGCCTACGGATCCAAGAAATGCAACCTACTAAACTGTTTGCGTCTTGGTCCAAGAAGTTTGGCTGTCAAACGTTGAATTGAATCCACTCAACTTCAAATTCTGTTCTATCCTGGAGAAAAAAGCCTGCGCTATCCTGTACATGTCCTTAGGATCGCCAAAACGCGATATCGAGAGAAAACGAAATAAGGCCAAATAAGGATGGTCGCGTTTTTTTTAAATTAGCGGAAAAGATTATGCGCCTGCATCGACGCAGAAAGAAGGCACGACGAGTTTTTATGGTGCTATTTTGTACAGAATTTTATGCGCTTTCAAACGGTGTGTAGAAGTATTTATTGCCGTAATTGCATAAGTTGCAACACTTATTGGCCACCCTGCATCGCATCTTCCAGGGCTTGAGTCTCCACCGTCGCCAAGTGAACACCGCTCGCCGCTCCTTGGAGATGCTAGCCGTCGGAGGACTGATGGTCTACTCCACATGCTCGCTGAACCCCATCGAGGACGAGGCCGTTCTGACCGAGCTTCTGCGCCTCTTCGAGGGGACTGTGGAGCTCGTGGACGTCTCCGACAAACTTCCCGGGCTGGAGCGCTCTCCTGGCATCAGCGAGTGGAAGGTCATGGACCGCGAACTGGAGGCGTTTTCGTCGTACGCAGAAGTCCCTGGGCGGCTGAAGCGCCCAATCCTGCCGACGATGTTCCCCCCGTCGAAGGAGGAGGCAGAGAGGTACCACCTAGAGCGCAGTTTCCGCGTTCTTCCCCACACACAGGACACTGGCGGGTTCTTCGTCGCCGTCCTCACGAAGAAGGCCCATCTCCATCCGAAGACCGACGAAGTCGCGAAGCCTTCTGTCCCCTTCATGTCCCTGGCGAAGGAAGACGAACACTTTCAGCACATCTCCGACTTCTACGGAATCAACAGCTCCTTCCCCACCGAGAACTTGCTTTCGCCACTGAGGGAGAAGGCCCTCTACTTTGTGAACTCCGCTGTCCGGGAGTTCCTGCAGCAGAACCAGGAGCGTGTGAATGTCGTCCACGCTGGGGTGAAGATGTTCCGACGACAGAGGGAGACGATGTCGAGCGACTGCAAGTTCAGATTGTCCCGAGATGTAAGTGGGGCCCACTAGTTGGGTTTAGCCGTCCCCCCAAGATGCAATCATCCCCTAATATGTTAGACGGACAGAGAAAATATGAGGGTGACTGGCAGACTTGAAATTTAGATTGAGATTTAACCCTACACGAATGATAGGTCTCAATGGGCATGGTTCACCTTCCAAACCCAGAGAACGAGAGAATAAGAAGGCACTTGGACTCACCAAGAAGAGCCTGATTCCTCAGTAAGTCTACCAGTCACCTTGCTGCTCTTCTCTCTTCGTCTGCGCTCCCTCACTCCGACGAGAAGAAGC
>KN170973.1:16306-28002 GCA_000757755.1 Steinernema glaseri
CTCGAGTTCGGCTTCCTGCTAGGCATCTTGGCGGACCCAGGCACTCGGAAAGTCGCCAGCTCCAGGTGGAGAAATGGCGGATTCGGAGGGGCGAAGGCTCTGGCGGGTTTTTGTATGTGCGCCAAGAAAACTCAGTCGGAGAGTGCGAAGAAAAAACAAAACGAATCGCGGCGGGTTTCTGGTTTTGGCGGCGGACGAACGGAGAACGTGGTCAGATCGGATTAAATTTAAATTCGGCGTAATCCGATCGTGTAAGCAGATGAAGAAGTTGTCGAGGAACGGGGAGCTGGCCTTCTGCGCTGAGAGCAAGGACCCTCCTAGTGTGTTGTTTTGGAGACGTGTTGTGCAAGAACTCAAGGACACTCGGATGCAAAAAGCGCGTGATACGTGCCGAGAGCGGCGGCGGCGTCTAACCCACGATCAGTGATCGGCGGAGGACGCCGAATTTTGAGCTCCAAAATTCGGCCTAATTCGGTTAATTAGTCTCAGTAGAACCTGCTCCTTGCAGCGCTTCTGTTTTCGAGCCCAGAATGCGGTGGAGCCGGGAGGCGCCGAAAAAGAGGTGAGACGGCGGCGTTGTTCCCGCTGGACTCTGCGCCACCACTTCCTCGAAGCCTTTTTCGAGCGGGTCGCCGAAGTGTCGATGAGTCAACCCGGCCCGAGGAGTTCGCCAAAAAGTTAATTGGACCGACAGATTGATTCGCCGCCGACGTCAGATGAGTCAGAAGGAACGCGCGGGAGAAGGAGCGTCCGAATTGTGGTTTCCTCGTTAATTGGACTTTTTGCGAGGGTTTAATTAAGCGTCGGCAACGTCGCGTCTAAATCGAGGGTTTTCCGAATCTGAATATGGAGAGACCAGGAACCTGTTCTTAGATGAAGAGTGTTGGGCAACTGTTCTCTTGAACACCTTTTTGCCTAGCAGAGTCTGGAAGACCAAGTTTCGATGTATCGGTTGGTGAACTGGACGTGGCAGGTAGAGCCTCTGCAGAGAAGGAAGTTTGACCAAATGACGTGAAGATTCTCTGAGGAAGAGGACTTTGGAAGCTTTCTTCTGAGTCTCTTCGACTTTGTAATGACATAAACAAGGGTGCTGAAGCTTGCTTCCCGGCCTACCCTCTACTCTAGTAGCGTGGACAGGAACCGCGTTCCTACTTTGATAGATATGGCTGCTCAATGTTAAACCTTGCACATGTACCCCCTCAGAAAAGCTTTGATTAGATATCTTGACTTCCTATCTCCTGGCGTATCCTAGCTTCTATTTTAGCATCAGACCCTCCAATGACTGTTCTATAGAACCCCTCTGGAGCAGAAGCCCCTAGACCACCCTCAGGCCTTCCTACTCCTAACCTAAGCAGAAACCAGGCGATCTCCGCGCCCTTCGGATAAAAACTCACTCAGGTTATATGAGAATCTCTGGTCGAGATGATGGACAGCTTTCAAAAGCTCCTCCTTCAGATAACCGTCTATAAAGCAGAGGTCATCTCCATCATCGACGGGGTCCAACCGAGCCTTCCTTGCCTAGAGCTGACTGACTTGCCAATCGGAACAAAACGGGGCCATAAAACCATCCCTGACCGGCAATTTGTCCACCTCTACCTTCTTCGCCGTCGTTGTGGATGTCGGCGGATTTGGGACTCAGCGCCGTCGCCGTATCTGGTTCAAGAAGGTCTTACGCGGCAAATCTTCGGCTTACGGAGTTTCCCTTTCCGCGCGCGCGACCCTCCTTTGTGCACGTGGACACTCCCAGAAGTGTATACGCTCCGGAGGTCGTCTGGAAAGTGAATCCGAAGAAGGCGGCGGTGACCCCAATCCGCTTAGTTTTTCGACTCCGGCGGCGCCCCCACTCCTCTTCTCACTTTCGTTCCCTCGAGACCCATCGGCTCCCCGTCGTCCCCATGTTAATTACACGATTAGCGCCGTCCATTGTGACTTTTCCTTTTTTCGGCCCCTCCACAGGCTCCCGCACCGCTCCGCACGAATTATCCGCTTTGTTTAAGGCGCCTTCGCTCACCCAAACCGGTGTATTTACTCTGTAGTTCCTCCTTGGGTGATGGATAGGGTTTCAACGGGGCGCTTTTTGCCGCAGAAAAATGAGGGAAATGACGAGCGGCGTCTGCAGAGTACGGTAGGCCCGCCGGCTGCAAAATGCGCAGATATCGACAGCTCCCATCGCCAGGCGACTCTGAATTCGGTCAGTCAAGTGATACGTGCCAAAAAAAGAGGAGCTGGCGGCGGGATCGAATTTAAAGGCCACTTCGACGGGGCGCAGTTCGCTCGCGTATTTTTGTCGCTAAATTCGCGATTTCGACGTCGTCTCTTCCGCATTTCTCCGCAAATGAATTTTTCCACATTTTTGCCGAAATTCCGATATGATCTATAAATAAGATTCGATTTAAAAATCGTTAAATCAAAGGGTCAATTTCCCGACTTCCTGGTGACTGTAGTCAAGGGGATAAAGTTATACTTGGTAGGACCCTTATGTTTCAAAGCAGATATCTATAAATTTCAAAGTCTCATGGATTTGTCGCCCTTCCTCTTTTTTCTCAGATTCTGATTTTATATTCACACCTCTTGCAGGTCTGAATCCTCCTTGTTCTTTACTTCTTCTAAATATCAACAATTTCGAATGATTTATAAGCCAAAAAATTTAGCCATAAAACCCTTAAGATTTGCATATTTTGCTTCTCATATTTTTATCTTCTCATATTCACATATTTTGCATATCTCTTCAGAACGATTTATATAAAAAAAGAAGGCGAAAACCCTTGCTTCTCTGTTTTCAGTTCCTTTTCACTCCCTTTTCGTCGTATTTCCGCTCAGGACCTCTTACTTCCTAACCTGCCGATTCCCTAATCGACCACGCTCAGTTGCCAAAAGTTCCCTGAAGTAGGGACAGACAAAAAGGTTTGATGGATCGGCGCGCGGCATCAAACGGTTCAGACACAACGGCGCGTCCTTGAAGACTTATTTGCGTCTTTTAAGCGCCCTTCTTTTCACAAATTTACACCGAATTCCGCGGCGCTCCCCGCCGACTGAGAGTTCCCTTCAGGTTTCACGTTTGTTTACCTTTTCCGGGACATAGTTGATTTGCTGATTTACGGACCACGCGGTGTTTGCGACGACCTTAAGCGAATGACCTCGGAGGGTCTCGCCGCGAACCGTAAACAAGGAACAGGCGGAAACTTTGCTAATGAACGTTGCAGGAACCGGGATCTTTGGTGTCAAAAGTGAACCTGCTGATCCCTACAAGGTTGTCTATCTCAGGCTATGCGTGCTAGGACCCAAAGTACCTAAGTACCCAAGTAGAGCTCATTTAGCTGAACCCTGTGTCAACCCTTAATCAACCTCTGCCCCTCGTTGCCCCTTAATCCATCCACGTTGCAGGAACGGGTAACTTTGGTGCCGAAAGTGGACCTGCTGATCCCTGGAAGTATATTGATGTCTCAGGATATTCGTGTTAGGACCCAAAGTACCCAAGTAGAGTCCATTAAGCTGAACCCTGTGAGAACCCTTAATCCATCTCTGCCCCTCTGCAACGCCAAACAGGCAACACGGGTCTAACCTCCGGTGACATCTCCACCGAAATCGGGCACTTTTTGTGTGTCTTTGTCTTCTCTTCTCCGTGCGGGAGCCCTCCTCGGAACAGCGCATGGTCGCCGGGGAATATTAATTACAACGTCCTGATCCGCGTAATCGCGTCGCGTGGTCCGTCCTCCTCCGTATTGTAGCGAGCGGGAGCCCGGCTTCTCGTTGCGTGACTGTCGCGGCGAGACTCGGCGACGGTCCTGCCCCGAGGCGCCTCCGTTGCGCGACTCCCTAAGCGCGCGATTCGCTCTCGACCGCCAGAATCCTTTCGATTTCGTCTGCTGATTCACGCGCGCCCCTCAGAAACTCTCCGTGTTGCAGCGAGGGCGCCCCCTGCCCCCGTGGAACGTAAACAAGGGGAGCCCGCGGCGGTGACCCTGCGGTCCCGCTTGCAACTCGGAGATCATCAGCACAAATATGGTCGTGTTTTGTGTCGTGATGACGGTGCTGACGTCCCCGGCGACCTTGAAATTGTTTGTCTTCGAGAAAATCGATCAGCTCGGCGACGATGATCTTGATGATCTGTGGAAAGTGTTTTTGAGTTGCCAACTGTAGCGAGTTCCTTGTTACATTGCGGCCGAGGAGGATTCGGCGTTTTTGGAAGCGGCTAAGGGGCAGTTCCGGTGTGGAGTACGGTAGATGTGGGAGAAGTTCCCCTTTCTGGGTTTGTTTGACTCCGAAATTCTTCTAGGGAGTGGAAATAAGGGTTCTAGGTCTCCTTCGGGATGATACATGTGGCTTGGTTCAGAATTTGAGGCTCTCTTTCTTGCTTATCTTAAGAAGCCTTTTTTATTGCCACCCTTTTTTGTCTTTTCTGTCTCTCGCTAAATCAAAATTAAAAGACAAAATTGGACAACAAAAACCATTTTTAGGTCTCTAAAAATGTTGTAGGTTTCTAATGAACAGAGCTACGGGTGACAAGGCTTGGTTGATAATTTGAGGCTATCGTTGCTTACCCCTTTTTCCCTTTTTTTCAAAATTGGATCACAAAACCACCATCTTCTGCAACATGAACTCCTTCTGTCACGGAAAGAAGCTAAGGAATGCAAACAGTCCTCGGTGCTCCTCCGTAAATATGTGTTTTCCGCGCGGCGCTCGGCCAATTGACTCCATCGACGCGTCGCCTCAGGGCTCCTCCAGAATCAGCCGCCAAAGTCCATTCCACTTGAAACTCCGTAAACGCAATTCGCCTCTTAATGACTAACACCTCGCCACTTTCCCTCGGCTACCTGTTTCGTGGAAAGCGCTCCATTAAAGCCCTCGGCGACCGGTCACAAGGAGCGCGCGCCTCTCCCTCGCGTGTGGTCACTCCCTCCCTCGGGCATCCGTGTGTTGCAAACTCGTCCGGCGTCTCTTGAGGAGGCGAGAAGTAGCCGGGCTCGGCTGAGGTCGGCGCGCTCCATTGGCGGCGGTGACTGATGAGTGCGGATGCCGCCAACCGGTATCGAACGGTCGACCCTGGGAGCTCCGTCACTATTAGGCAATCGGGAACGCCGCCGTCTCGCGACATTCTCGGGAACTGGCAGTCGAGAAGATGCCGAACCCGTCGTGAACCCTATTAGCGCGTCTCCTTCACCGCTATTGTCTCCCGGGACTGTGGGTTGTTTAAATGAACATGGGTGACTTCTAAGGGTCTCTCTACGTTCTATACGGACCCTGGGGCTTTATAAAGGCGTGTAATAAGTGTTTAAAGGTTTTTTTTGGATTTAAGGGTCTCGAGTCGAATTTCTGATCTTCGCTGTCTCCTTCTTCCCGTGGGTTTATTCAATCAGATCGAGTTTCCTCGGATCCTACAGTATCCTTACTCTGTTTATCTGACTCCTTTCCTTCTCCAGGATTCTCCAGGAGCTCGGTGGTCGTCCTTGTACTTTTCTCGAAAACCTAGGGCCCCAGGACTGTTGCTCCTCCTCATGATGGACCTCACTGACCTAGAAGAGGTCTCTAGGAACCGCAACCCTTGATTTGACGTTCAATCGCTCGAATTTTCTGGGTTTAAACACTTTCGGGGCGGGCTATCCTGACATGTCCTTTCTCCCATATCTTACGACCTTCCCACAGGCTTGGAATTCGTAGGGGTCAATTCAGATTCGCAATTTGGGACTTTAAGAGTGCGACCACCAAGCGGACCTCTGACAGATCTCCTCTCTCCCACTTTCTGTCGATCACCCTTCTAGGGGCTTCTCCTTTCCGACCGCTTCGTCGAAATGACATTTTTTGTGCGCCCTGCAGCTTGTGGCTCAAACAGGATCCACATGGCTTCTTGCCGCTTCCAAAAACCAAAATTACATGTATCCTGCGTTGATTGAAGTGAATGGGCGATCGGAAGCGTCGTCGTCGTGGGGGCTACAAGCAGCTTTGTTATTGCGGACGGCGAAGTCGCCGCGAGCGATCGCGCCTAATCCGGAGCCGTCCGCCTTCGGCGTTTCCCACAAGTGCTGCTTGTCGTCTTCGCATGTTTCATCGTTTCGCGCGTGGCGCTCTCCCCCGACGAGCTTGTTCTCTCCGCTTTTGCTTCTTCCTCGCCGTCCACGGGCGATAATCTGTTTTGACGGAGAACATGACCTGTACGCCGAGCTGTTTTGTTTTAGCGGCCATCAGCCTTTTCTCCTTGATTGGCGCCCGCGGGAACGTGCTAGCAGGCTAATCAGCCGGAGGACTATTGTACGTTGTCTTGAGGGTCCTTGAGACGCGGATCGCACCAGGATGGAGTCCAATTGGAGCGCAAAGATCCATGCAGGCGCAAGGCATGGAAGAGAAGGGTGTGATAGGAAGCTTCTTGTTAGTCTTTTTAGTAGCCCAAAATAGATCTGGATTGTTCCAGGCTCTCATCAAAGCCTTAGGTCTCCAGATAGCCACTTACGCTGTTAGGCCTCTCCTTTTCCTGCTCCAGAGCGCTCGGAATTTCCAGCACCTTAACTTCTTTTTTGACCCTACGGCTTCTTGACTAAAAGAGGACTCTAGCCATCTCCCTAGAAGTCCAAACTTTCCACAATCGCCTTTCCAAGACGCACAAAATTCCATGCATTCGCCCTCGTGCGTGTGAACTCTCGGCGGGTCATAAATCTTGCGACCACTTGGCCGCCTCCTCCTACTTGAGCTCCAGACAGCCGTTGGTGGTCCCCTGAATTTATTCTTTTGGCCAAGTGTCACTTTTTGCGGCGCCCCTTGCATTTGCAACCCGCATCGATCTCTGCCCGTTTTTGTACTCCCTTCTTGCAGAGCCTCTCGGCGCGTTTTTCCTCGCCCCTCCCCGGCTCCAACCCAATCTCATTAATCATTCGCCTTTTTGCATCCTGACTTATGTCTCCCGGAGTCGCGCGCGCCCAAAGTGCACTTTGTTGTGCTATGCGTATTTGCGCGTGCGCCTCCCCGCTTCCCGGCTTTCCCTCCCCGCGCCACGCCCCCTGAACCCCTAAGGGGCAAAGGCTCGCCACCCCCGCACACCAACCCGTTAATTAGTCGATCAGCGGCGGCAGACCGACCGCCGGTGGCCCCAACCTGTTTGGAGTCGTCTTCCGCGTGTCCCCGACGCGCCCCTCAGCTGAGCCCTCTTCAGACGTCGACAGATGGGCGCCACCGACGACCTACTGGCCACCGAGGTGCCCGACGGTCACTTCGTCATCGACCTCTCCACGCCGGAAACCCTCGAGCGCGACTTCTACGCGTGGCTCAACGTAAGTCTCGCCTGTTTTCCCTAACTCCCTTTGTTCTCCGGGGCAGACTGTAGGTGGTTTGCAAAAACCGAACCGGTTACCTTTACCACCTATAACTTCCTTTCCCCGTTTGATTTATGTGTCAATGCGAAGCGCGATTAAGTCGTCATCTCGGCCAGAGAAGCACATTCCCTACTTAGACGCTTCCAGCGCTGTAAAGCGAGGGAGCCCGTCTTAATTAATTTTGTGCACTTTCTGTCCATTTTTTCCCCGAAATCAGAGTTCCCCGATGCGCTTCTGCCCGGCGCAAACACGTCCGCTTCAGACGCCTACCGTATCCGTTGCAGGGCGAACGTCCGCTCGGCAGTTCTCCGCTCCCTCCCATCGACAGGTTCAGCTTCGCCCACCGAGATTCCTCGTCTTCTTCCGGCGATGAACTCCTCTCTGACGGAGGCTCTCCCGCGGACAGTCCGCCCAGTAGCATCGCCAGCCAGGACTACGACTACAGGACGGCCGCTGGGACCGCCGGAGCCCGGAAGGACCAGAGTGGAGGTGGAGTGCAGGGAAGGAGTTCCGGTGAGTGGTAAAGCTCGGACGGGCGGAGATAAGGAGGGACGTTTAGGCACGAACCAGCTAGGAAGAACCTACAGTCCAGGACTGCCTCTGTCGATGAGCGAGCGAGAGCAGATCGTGCACCTCTACCAGAGCGGCTGGAAGATCTGCGACATCTCCAAGAGGCTCTGCGTCACACACAGCTGTGTTTCGAAAATTCTGAACCGGTAGGTACTTGTCGCTAAGCGGAGAACTAGTGGAGGAGCGCGCTATAGTTTTTCCTATATGGTGGCTTTAAATTAGAAGGTTAACGAGGAAGTAGAGAAGGCAACTGAAGATGACGGAATGAAAGGTACTATATCAATTTTTTTCCTTATTAAGCTAGACAAATAAGAGGAAAGCGGAAGAATGGAAGAAGCGCATAAAATTGTGGGATAAAAAGAGGAACGAAAAGAGTCAAAAGCTACTTCTTCCTTAGTACTCGTTTTCCTCACCAATCTTCCTTCTTTAATTCTCATCCAAGTATGTCAGGCTTCTACAGGCTCTGCTTCACACGCACAGCTGTGTTTCGAAATTTCTGAACCGGTAGGTTCCTCTCCCCGGGCGGAGAACAACACAGTGCAAACGTGACCGCTCCACACACGGAGTCGAGCTCGCAAACGTGTTTACAAACAAAAGCGCCTCCAAAACAGCTTTCGATATTCTCGCCTGGGCGCAATGAAAGCGATGCTGTTGTTCTACGCGCGGGGGAGTGCCCGGCCGTTGTGTTTACCTGCAGAGGTGGTCACGGCTTTGGAGGAACGGATCAGATCAAGGACTTGGACTAGAGGGTCACCATGATACATATCTTTACTTCTGTGGCCAACCTACAAGAATTCACAACCCTGTATGGCATTCCTTAGAAAGCAGTCAACACACGGAAAGTCAGCAAAAGCAAACCATAAATCTGTTTCCAATCTTAAACCAGAAGATGACCACTTTGAGTGACCCTCTTGAACCCCAGCCGTCACCTATCCCAAAAATGCGGTTGAGGGTGGGATCAGGACTACAGGGTGACCAAGATGTCTCACCTTCTGTGGCTAACCTACAGGAACTCATAACCCAGATTTACATTCCTTCGAGGCTCCTTGAGACACATTTATAGAGTCGGAAAATCAGCTAAACTAATTGATGAATCAGGTTCAATTCTTAAAACAAAAGATGACCTCTTTGGATGAGCCTTTTGAACCCCAACCGCCACCCATCCTAAAAGTTCATTCGCATCCATAAACCAGCGACAGAACACCGGTCTTCCCTGTTTACCGCTCGTCCACTTCAGATTCCGCACGACAGGTTCCGTGCGGCCGAAGGACGCCAAAGAAGGCCGCATCGAGTCCCCACTGGTCATCGCCATCCGCGACTACCGTTTCCGGCTGGGCATGACGCGGCAGTCCGAGATCCGCGAGCAACTCATCGCCGACGGCATCTGCCGGAGGGAGACGGCGCCGTCCAGGTCCTCCATCAACCAGTGAGTACCGCCTCTTCCCACCGCCCCTCATCCGCTCTCTTGCAGTATTCTGCGCACGAAACTCGATCTGCGCAAGCGGAAAAGCGCCGCGTAACTCCCGATCCTCTGGTCGCTCTGCATCCTCCTCCATCTACCGTATACCATCACCCGATTACCTCTGATCTCGTCCTAATCTAATCCACCAGCTCCGTCCTCACAGAGTCGATAGAGTGTTCCGCCTTCGTAGTTCGCGTCGACCGCTTTAGTCCCCTCCTCGTTGTGCTTAGCGACTGCCTTCCAACACTGCTGTGGCCAAGAAGCCAGCAAATTGCCTTTACCCTAACCTACGGATGTACATTTAATTATGTCTTTTACTGTCACTTACAGAATATTTAAACAGATGAATAAACTCTATTTCACTTACATTGAAGGTTTACAACACAGCGAGAAGAGCGCAGTACATTCCTAGCGCGTCTTCTAATGATCGTGCCGAGCAAAATTGAGCTCGTTTTGGCTCGTCCTCAAGCTTGTTTAGATTTTAAGGTAGTTGTTTAGATTTCAGCAATTATTTATAACGGGCCGACCAATTGCCCGTTTTTTGCCACCGAAGCATCGCTTTTCTCTTTCGACTTCTGTGAAGCTTGTCCTCTTCTATGTTGCTTGATTAGGGTAAAGTTGCCTATAATTTACGAAGAATTGCACTGGTAAATGGTAAACGCTTAGCTAGAACAATTGCTCTTCTGTTGAGACTGTAAAAAAAAAACGTCGTAGTATCCGATAGATTGTCATCAACATCGTTGAAAGTAAACCCTTTATTCACCACCATTAACACCAAAAGACACATGGGTTATAAATACAGGGAATGTGCCGATTGCCTTATACGAATTGAAAGTCTCCTTTGACCTCAACTGAGACTGAAAGTCTCAAAATTTTGCAAAAAAAAAAAAATTAAAAAAAAATTTTTTTCTCAACATTTTTTTTCATTTTTTTTCATTTTTTTTTCATTTTTTTTTACATTTTTTTAAAATTTCTTATATGCATTTATTGAGTTTTAACTCATTCATAAATATATATTTCTCAAATAGATGTCTGTCTTCTCTACTTCATGCACACAATCCTTCGGTTGACGATGCCCTTCTTGAAGCCCGCGCAGCACGGCAGCCGTGGATGCTTGCACAACTCTTCTCCACACAACTCTGTGCCCTCGGCACTGGCTCCCTTGCAAGGACAGCCGCTGTCCTCCGAGAGACACTTCCTGGTTCGCTGCATGACGCCGCACAGTCCACAAGTGTCCGAGCAGGCGACAGAAGACCACTCCGACCACACTCCGTTGGGGTCACAGGGGGGCATCTGGAAAGCATCACATCTATTTCCAGGGTCAAGGACCGTAACTTACAGTGCCGTCTTGGAGGCAGATAGCGTCCTTGCGGGCGTTCAGGGTCTTAGCGAAGGGAGCGCAACACTCTGGAGCTGCGCCACACACCTGCTGGCTGCAGAAGCCGTCCTCCGACTCGGGTCCTTCGCACGGACACCCGAAGGCGGCCGAGGCACAAGTGCGCTTTCTTGACCGTTTCTGACACCCTCCACACGCGGTAGCCGAGCAGGCGGACCAGGCGCGCCACTCGTTCCAGAGACCCTTCTGGTCAGGAGGACAACAAGTGGTCTTCATGGGCGCCGGCTCGGGATATCCGAGTTGGGGGCCACAGCCGATGACGCCGTTCACCATCATAAGCTTGAAGCCAGAGCAGCAGGACTGGCGCGGGTAGAGGCACACTTGGATGTTGCAGTAGTCTTCGTATTGCGCGGCACCTCTAAAGTAGAAAATTGGGCTTAAAGACCAAGAAGGGGACTTTAGCTTGAAAATTTGAGGATTTGGTGACACTACTCGTAGATATGTTCCTACTTTTGGACCACTTCCAGAAAGTGTAGGCAAAAACCAAAATATCAGTTTTATAGAGGAGGCATTTTCCTACGGGATATACGAAAATCAAACTATTGGGTTGTCCGGTATGTAATGTCCGCTCTTTGTGACATTGCCTATATTTGCTGTATAGTTCAACGGGGATAAATCGTGTAGTGCACCGTGAACCGCAGTCTTTGCTCTCCCCAATGACTTGCTGCTGCCTCCTGTTCGACTGTCTTTTGCTGTTTTTTAAACCATTTTCTTAACCCTACCCAAAATTTACCACCCGATTATCGTTGGGTTGTCGTGATAAAAAAATCCGTAAAAAATTTATCTGTGCAGCAGGTCACAGATGGCACATATTAGGTTTATGTTAAGTGTCTAACGTTCACAAACAGGTGTGAAAAAGAATTCGCCAAAGTTTGAAATAGGGACAAATCCAGCCCGACGTGAAAAACCGATCACAGGAAACACCTATACTGGGTTATTGGTTGGATATTCAAGGAGTAAAACTCTG
>KN170976.1:364-23494 GCA_000757755.1 Steinernema glaseri
CAGACTACTGTTTTGCATGACGACCTGTCGGACAAGTGAAACCGGAGCTATCTTCTGATGTTAGCTGCCGTTATAGTAAATGGTTGGCTGGTGTTATACTAAATGGATATAGCAATAATTGTTATCGTTCGTCATTTGCGGCATCATTTTCATCACTTGAAAATATTAAGTTAGCAGCAAAGCATTTCGGAGAACGGTCGGCGACGTGAGCGGCAGGTGCAAATTAAATAGACACACATTTTTGCAATTTATTATTCATTAAGAAAACGTTTGTCGAATTAAATCAGGTGCGTGAGGCAAATTGCAAACGGAAAGCGAGCCAAACGAGAATAGTGACGGAAATATCGAATTTCTGATCGTAGGGACTGACACTCTAAACCGTAGCAGTATCTGAAATCTAATCGAACGACACTGTGCCACTGCATACCAGGTTGGTCTGTCTAAACCGATTTACATACAACAGTGCGGGAAATTACTAAATGAACGTAAAAAATATCTTGTTAATCCAAATCGGAAAAGCAACCAAAACAGCGAGACCTCTTCGGAGCTCACTGAATATCGAATACTCGCATCGAAGCTATCATCACATCTTGAACACATTGTAAAGGTTTTTAAGATTGAGACGCTTACAAAATTTGTACGTTTATTTCTCTTCATGAGAATCTCCTGCTTTATCTCGAGATGTGATTTAGACAGTCACAGTCACCATCACCGAGGTCTACCTGATCCCGACAGTGTCTACTCTGATCCTATATAAGCCTGTGATTGTATTCATTGCTGTTCTCTTTGATTATCATTTGATTAGTAACGTTTTATTGCTCTTCTACGTACTACTGCATCTCAACACTTCCTAATTTACACATGGATTAGTCCATTAAAGATTTGATTGACTGTTCTAAAGGTTCTTGTTCGATCCGAAAAATTATTTTTGCCTTGTAAGTCCTGGTGACGAAAACGAGCGCAGGGTTTTCGAAATACATTACGAAGCACTTGCGCCTCCCCCAAAGTGCGAGATCGTATCTTTCCGGTGGGCCATTACCAAATCTTTCGTCTGTCTAGACATGGTGCACGGCTTCCGTCTCTGTCTGGTATTCCTTTTCATCTTGCCGCTCTGATTTGCGTTCGGTCGCTTGTGAACATCAAAGGTCCTACATATCCGGCCTGTAACCAAAACATGCACTAAATATTTGGGCCCAGTGACATTTGTCCTTTCCATTCCCAAGAACATTCCCAAGCCTCAAATTGGAGCCCTTTGTTTCCAGGGTTGTCCTTTCCATGGTTGTGTACATTAATGTCAATGGATAGATGTTGTATTCCAGAAATATACATAGCGTAATGTACGGTATTTCGTATTCCTGTAATCTCTTGTCAGCCTATTTTGGGCACATGGTTTTTCGATTACTCGCTGACGTCCCACTACAATCGGCTGTTTTTTGTAGTGGTGATATTCGTGCCTAGAGATTGTCGCCGCGATCGGATTTCTAAGACTACAATTTGCTAACGCAAATTGTGGTGATATTTCTTGCCAGGACACTTAAGCGGTTTTGCATGGCTCTCGTGACGATTAATCGGCAGAGCCGATTAAATCCCAGATTACAGGATAAAGTGGGTCTTAGCAATTAAGAATATGGGCTCCTGAAAAGCGCCTGGCTTATGATTTTGTTACGTACTGCTCGTTAATCACGGATGGAAATTATAATTAAAAATAACCTTGGAATATGTACCATTTTATAACCACAAAAAGGAATAAGTAAGTGCAGTGGAACAAATCTATTCACGCTAGACTTGAAATAGACTTGAAAAACTTAGGAATGTTGCGATACAGGTCTAACATATATTATTCTTTTATATGCCAAAACGCTATCACGGCGCCAGGTCTTGCAGAGGAGGTGATCACTCGTAGAACAGCGACGAGAACGAACCATTATTGAGAAATTAGGAAATGTGTAAAAGAAAGTTCATTACAATCTTTTAAAATTTGAATTGATTTGACGACTCACATGCAATGAGCAGGATCGACCGCACTTAAAAAGTGCTGACATTTTCCTTTTACCTCCTGTGTTACAGCAGAACACTCACTTCCATTTGTCTTACCCCAAGGACGTTTTCTTTCCATTCTAACATAAGAAATGATTTTGCCATTAGTTCGACTGACAGTTTGCCACAACTTTGCAGCTAGAACTATTAACAGAATATTTGACCAAAATATGATCTACCGTATGAAAAACCAACAAGTTAGTTAACGGCACATGTTCCGGTAATTAGGAGATATCCGTAGACGCCCAGCAAAGAAGAATTGTTCCTTTACATGTCATTATGTGGTGGAGCGGTACGCGACGAACCGGATTAAAGAATTGTCAAACGTGATAAATTGACCGGCGTTCGCTGGGAGACGATCACATACTAACCGTTCTCACACATTGGTTACTGTTTTCTTCTTCAAAATAACTTCTTAACAATTACAGACCGCCCCATGATAGATCTAAGCATGCAGGATACATCAGGATCACTGCCTGTCGAGATCTCGTTGAAAAGAGATATCGTCAGTCAGTTAACCTAGATTCGTGAAACTATCTCCTCCGATCATGAAAATCGAAACAGTCCCGCTTTTGACGTTAAACCGTTTCGCGTTTCCACTAATGAAGTCGCTTTTCCATCGACGTAGATATCGGTCTACTGACCTTCCTGTCACGCGAGATAACCATCCGACGGTGGGCTCCTGTTTGGAATGCGTTTTTTGGCGGTAAAATGAGCACGGCTTCGTACCCGCACAGTAACACCATGCACTCAAACTAAAGTCCTTCAAATAGAATCTTTCAGTTGCGTAACGGTGGGAAGATGCTGCTCGACTTCTACTGTGGAGACGGACGTGGCGGAATCCATATGATCGTCGGACCCATGTTCAGTGGAAAGTCGTAAGTCTTCTTCTGACCTCTGACATTTAGCTGTGAAAGATAACTCTGAATTTTTTGCGGGAAAACGTCGCCACCCAAGAGAGATGTATTTGTGCATGGGAGCATAGGTCGATAAGCGGATTTGAAGTGCGCGAAAAGATAATGAGGTCAATTTAAACGTTTCACTGACAGATTCTGTGACAGATCTTGATGACAACTGGTACTCAACAACAAAAACAAACACAAAATCAATTTATTTTTTATTTTTTTTCATTTAATGAGAGGAAAAGATCCAAAAGCTGCCTAATCAACGATGATGTCTATTTAAGTCCACAAGATATTTACACTAGATTACTTACACAATATTTCTCTGCACAAACAGTTAATTGGGTTCATTGCATGTTGCTATAGCCCCCCTTTACAGCACGGAGTTGTTCCGTCATATGAACCGTTACGAGCTGGCCGGAAAGAAGACCGTTCTTGTCAAATATGCAAAGGATGATCGCTATGATTCCGAAATGGCTTCTACCCACGACAAGTAAGTGTTAACATCCGGCTTCCCTACGAGAATAGCTCTGAAAACAGATGTTTGCCTGAGCGGGACTTTCGACCATATGATCTGTTTCGGTGCACAAAACAACGTTTACGGAACTGTCAACAAGAATGCTTTGTTTGAACAATTAGCTCAAGGATAACGAAATTTCAAAATAGAATTTGTCCTTGCTAATGCGGTAATAGAATTCTTCTCACGAGCCCGACATCTCCAATGTTCTTTAATTCACTTTCCGTCTGATTGAATTGCAAATGTAATTATGTACAATACAGATCGTAATTCAACAACTTAATCTTTGATTTCATTACGTGTTCAGGAGGAAGATGAAAGCGCTTAAGGCGATTCGCCTCTGCGAAGTCATTGACACCATCCAGGACTACCAAGTGATTGGAGTGGACGAAGGACAATTCGTAAGTCACCGTTGGCTTTTCCCACTTATGACATCGTTGGGGACAATACGGATAAACACTACAATTCCCCGCTTCCGATAAGTCGCTGCCTTGCGTGTTCTTAGCGTCAGTGCAGATAATCACTGCGATCATCTCCAAATAATGCGATAATTCGAAGAATGTGGACGTTTTAGTGAAAAATAAGACAATTTGAACCCGAAAAGCAAAACAAATTATGTCAATTGTCGTCCAGTAATCGCGTTTTGTCGCCACGAACAAGCACAATAGAAAGCGAAATACGTTATGGAAGCAGTGCACATAAGTGAATTTCCTCAAATAGACAGGATTAGAGATTAGGAAGCGAAAAACTAAATAGTATTACAGATGTTCACCCGATCATCCATAATCTCTTAAGAGGATAATGAATCACTTTCACTAAAATTATCGTTGTTTTCAGTTCGACGATATCGTCACATATGCGGAGGCTCTGGCTAACATGGGAAAGACTGTGATAATCGCTGCTTTGGACGGAGATTTCCGACGGGAGGTGAGTGGAGTCTGAAACCCCGCTCACTCGTAATTTTGATATTCCGATTTTAGCCTTTTCCCACCATAACCCGTCTTTACGCGCTGGCTGAAAAGGTCGACAAGCTCTCCGCTGTATGCCGAAAATGCAGCTATTTCGCTTCGTTTACCGCTCGGACGAAACCGCTCGATGAGGTCAAATGTCCGCATTTCTGAAAACATTACAAAACAACACCTGTTTTAGGTCGAAGTGATCGGAGGAGTCGAGATGTACGAGGCGATGTGCCGCAAGTGTTACAACGAGGCTCGTGAAAAACTCTACGTTGAGAATGTCCCCGAAGGGAGCGGATCGTCCGTCTCGAAACGTGTGGCCGAGGACGCCATCAACCCATCTGGTGTCGCCATCAAACGTCGCAACGCTTAATTTCCTTCGTATAACCTCCTCTACAGAACACTCCCTTGCTTCTTTCACTTCTCGTGTGCCACTAATTAATCTGTCCATCCGTCTTTCTTTATTTTGAATAAATATACAGTGATACATACATCGACATGTTCCCGCATAGCAGCGGGTCTTCTCTCATTGCAATCTTCTTGTTATCTTTTCTTAGAACCACAAAAGTTGAACATAAAGAGGCCAAAGACGTAAAAGGAAAACAACGTATGTAACCAGAGCTTAAACTTATTGAGCGACAGAAGGCATTGATGGAAGAAAGTTGAGAAAGTGATGAGTCGTCGAGTTAGAAAAAGAGGAAACATTTGTGAACCAGTATGTACAAACCACCAGGTTTCTAGAAGGGACAGGAAACGAGCCGAACTCATGAGATCACAAAATGGAAGGAACGGGAGGGCAACGATTGGACTATACAGTACTGCAAGGAACGTCTTGAATTAACCGTATATATCAGAACCTAAGCAATGGTATCTAGTTATTCCGCGGTGCCGTTATGATGCTGTTGTATCGGCGAAGAGGAGGTGATCGTCGTCGCCTGCACGGGGAACACCGTCGACGTCGGCGTGGAGGTCGATGTCGCGGCCAGAGCGGCCGCTTCAGCAAGTTGCCGTTCTGTGAGGCGAATCTTTTCGAGGAACGCTCGAAACACTTTGTCGTCCGGCCCACTTTTCGGCGCTTCCGTCGCAGTGGTCGCCGGCTTCTCCTGTGGAACTACGGTAGTAGGAAGCATGAGTTTAGGAGGAAGAGCTTTCGCTTCACTTATTGCTGTTGTTGCTGTCTGGACGGCCGGGTGCGAGACCGCTGGCTTTAGGGCAGGGGGCTTCAGCGGCTGCTGGTTCACTGACATGGTGTTCGCGTTGACGTGTAGTACGGTAGAAGCGGCGGAGGCAGCGAGGGATGCGGCCGATGCAGCCGTCGCCACTGAAGCCGAGTACTGCATCGGGTTTCCTATGGACGCCCTTCTGCCGGGGAGTGCAGAGGTAGGGTGCTGGTGAGAGAGCTTCTTCTGAGGAACTTGACTCAGGTGATGCAACTGCTGCTGCTGTTGCTGCTGCTGTTGTTGTTGCTGCTGCAAAAGCTGATGCTGACGGTGAAGCAGAAGTTGCTCATTTGGGGACAGTATTCTCTGCAGCTGGGCTGGATTGGCGGCGGCAGCGGCCACTACGTTTGCCTGCTGCTGCTGTGTCAGACGCAACAAATTATTGTACTCAAGTTGTCGTTGCTGTTGGAGGTAGTAGTCCTGTGCGGCGTTCCCTGCAGAAACTGCGGCAATTGCAGCAGCCATTCTCTGTTGCTGCTGCTGTTGCTGTTGCTGATGGGCCAGCGCTGCCTGAACTTGAGCCGCTTGCTGTGTTTGGGCTGCTCTCGCCTGGGCCTGTTGCGCTGCTTGCACTTGTGCTGCCTGTGCTGCTTGCGCTGCCTGAGCCTGGGCTTGCGCCTGTGCCTGAGCATTGGCTTGCGCCTGAGCTGCTTGAGCCGCCTGCGCTTGGGCAGCCTGGGCTGCTTGCGCCTGAGCATGGGCTTGCGCTTGAGCCATCATCTGCTGCTGTTGTTTCAGCTGCTGCTGATGGAGGCTAATTTGCTGCTGCCAGTTCGGCGGAAATGACGTGGCCGAAGGGTTGCCTGAAATTCAGAAAAGAAACGTTTAATTCCGCGTTCTGTCTGTGGCTGTCATTACCGTTAAGCGCCGAAATTTGCGTTGTTGAAAGTTGGAAATTAGAGATGACATTTGCTTGAGTGTTCGCTACTTGAGCGGCTGCGGCTCCCAGCGAATTCTGGTGTTGGAGTAAATGGTGCGGAATTCCTGGCTGCTGGAAACTCAGTGGTGGGCCAGTAATGTGCTGCGGAGCCGCGGAATTTGGCAAAAGCGACCCAGCGGAAGGGTTGTAAGTGAACGCTGACACCGAAGGTCGTTTCGCTTGAGGAATGCCAGACGCCATTTGATCATGCTAGAATAATCTTTCTTTCGCGCTTTCCAAGCGTTAAAGGCCTACCATTTGCTGGAAAGAACGTTCTGTAATCTGCCTCTTGAGCCCGTTAAGGTGGTCCTTCCCTGGTGACGGCACTTTGACACAGCTCCCAGTAGGGTTCGGCTCCATCTTGACAGCATCGTGTTTGAGCAGTTGGTTCTGATGCTGCTGCTGTTGCAACAATTTCAAGAACTCCAGATTCTCGTTGTGCATGATACTGCAATAGAAATAGAACGTCAGTCTTTCGTTATCCGCAAAATATAGCTTAACCAAAGCGTAAATTAACGCTCAAAATAGTAATTATAATCAGCTGGCTTCAACCGCGTCAAAACATGAAAACAACGCTAAGCCACCATAAGGGACAAAGGAACCGTGGCGATTTTCGGACAGCCTTTGCAAGTTATATGAACGCGTTCAGCGTAGTGGACGTCGACTGAAAGGTGCTTCGTAAAACATGTAGCAGATGCAAATTTAAAAGCTTTTATGGGCCGACAGGTGTTCTTTCGCGACGCATACGCTGCTTGTAAGCGAATATCATTTTTTACCAAAACGGCTTAGCTGTAACTTAGAATGACTTACTCGGGGGGTGATCGACGCTGAACGGCAGCGGCAGCGGCTGCCGCGGCGGCAATGAGGGTCGGGTCAATTTTAGACGATGGTAATTCGTGATTAATCGCAGGTGCGTCGGTCATGCCGCTCATGGAAACGACGGCTGTTGGGGAGGAATTGTGGTGGCTTACAACGCTGAGGTGAACAGCGTTAGGCGCCGTCGGCTCGTCCTGTAACAACGGATTCTTTGCATAGCCAAAAAAGAGCTGCGGCATTTACAAAAAATACATACGATGTTTACTAATAAACAGCCGTTCACGACGCATTAAATTTATGCGGCATCCACTCCCTCGCCATGTGATCAACGACTCGAGATAATGGAATAGGAAATTGGAGGATGGGCGCTCGTAGTAATGATAATGCATATGAGGAGGTGCTGAGAAAGGAAGTGAGGAAAATTGGAGCCTCCGGGATGTAGATCAGAAATGGGTGTCTTGCTTCCGTAGGGCTTCCGAAATCGGCTTGGTGCAACGAAGAGCCCGCCCCGAAAAGCCATCTTACTATTCCGCTTAGCAACATGTACTGATGGCGTCGGCAGGATGCAAAAGCCGCTGAGCATGAAGCAAGCAGAGCGCGTGGTGGCAAAAACGTGGAAACAGGGAGAGTTGCGGGTCAGCGAAATACTCCCTCCCTCGCAGCACCGGCAGCTTAATCGCTGTTTTTATTCCTCATGTTACGAGTTACGAGCACAACTAACTCGTTAGTATTTGTCATCACTGCGTCCACAGTTCAAGCTCATTATGGGCACGACAACACGAAAATCTGACAGGTTTGTCCGGCTGAGCCAGTCGTCGTTCGCTTCCACAACAACCCGAAAAATAACAATGATCCCGGCGGGCAGAGGGCTGTTAGAGCCTTGCGTGATTATGTCCCGCTGCCTGGTTACAATACGCATGCATCTCCAGGTGAACCACTTAATGTCTGGTCACTCTGCCAACGCAAAAATCCAATTTGTCCAAATTGTCGTTGCCGCAAGGTAGTAGTGGTCAATTCGTGCCTAACGCTGCCTTAGCAGCCTAATTTGTCGTCGTAGTCAAAATTACATACTATGAACCCGACGAGGGTGACAAAAACAATGCGAACTGCTACGTTGCGTGAGTGTATGTGTGTGGCACGAGAGGGGATCCCATCGGCCGTGACGGGGACACGAATGGCCGTGGGCTCTTTGGCGGGACAGCCTCGAGCAGCAACCAACCGGCCAACCATTGGTGTCAGCTTGTGCCTCGAAAAAAGGAGCAGGCCTAATCGATTATATCCTACTTAAACAGAAGTCGCAGCAAAACAAAAAAGTAGGTACAAGCATAAATAAACGTGGTCATGCTGAATTCTGCCTAAAAAGGAATTCCTCCAGTTCGTTCACAACTGAACACCGAACGTCATCAAAACATTGAAGAAGAATAAAAAATGCATTAGCCGAGTTAATCGCATGCATAATGCATGAAACGCGCGCCAGTAAATCAGAAACTAAGCTTTGGTATCACGCAAAGCGCAGACGCAAAAGAAAAAGCGCGGAAAGCCGATGGGAGGGCCCTGGATAGGGTGGGAAGAGCAAAAGGCGGTCGCCCTCAACTTGTCGGCCAGTTCGGGTGCTGCTGCTTTAAACACGAGTATTAATGCAAGAAAACACTCGGGCCAGCAAACGCGCGCGAGGGGGAAAACATGAATGAAGAGGTGGGAACAACCGGAGGAGAGGGTCGAGAAAGGGAACGCCGTCGAGAGGGGCCGAACAAGAAACGCGCACGTCTTAGCGGGCGGACTCGTCACCAGCGACGTTCTTCTCAACGTTTCTTCTTGATCGAGATGGGTGGCCGCTGCTTGTTGTTGCCAGCTTAGGCGGTTGACACAACTCGCCTGACTCGGAAGCCATTTCTAGCTATTGTTAGTAAATGCGTGAAGAGGCCGCCCTAGGCAAGAACAAAGGCGCTCTGCTTACGATCCGCTTGTTGCGTTTTGAATAACTGAAGAAAAAGGCGGCGCACTTGTGGAGGGGCGCGAAAGGGGAGGGACCAGGCTGCTCTCGGTGACGGTGAGTATGCGCTAAGAAAAGATCTTTTGAAAGATGAAAGGGGGAGGTCCGTTTCGAGCACGTCGAATTCACGGCGAGTCCCAGGCAGTGAACAATAAGCAGTGCATAGATATACTGTCACCCACTACGTCGGGTGCGCCGATAAGCACAACACTCTCAATTATAGCGACAGAAGGGGACAAAAAACGAAGAACTGCGGCAGGACTGTACGTGTGCTCCCTTTCTGATAAAGGTAGACAATAAATAGGAAGACGAAAAACACTAGAGGCGCCCTTCCGCACGACATGATGCTCGGTCTGTAGAAGACCTGCGGACACGGCATACGACGACTCGTCATCGTAAAACAATGCAAATTAAACTGTATTCTAAAATGGGCGGAGGTTTCAAGCTCTTCGTCGTCTCGGTCCTTCAACCTTGACGACAGTTTCACCGCCTGATTCACACGGCGTTGCACCACCGTGGTGATTGGCCGGAGCCACAAGACGGAATCAGCTCTTTGTAAGGTTTCGATTTCGATGACTGGCGAGAAAAACATTCACCCCCAAAAGAGCAGGCCGTCCGCTGCCACTTCATTTACATAAATTACATCACTTATAGCGACGGTGTCAAAACGAACAAAACGCGCGCCGCTCATGGAATCAGGCGCTTGATCTACGCTTAGCCGTGCGCTTCGCATCCTGAATCGGTAATGTTGAATAATGCATGAGCTGTGTTTTTGTATGCGGCATAAACATGTCACGCTGGCAACGACGATCTTTCGCTTACAGAAAGCGAGTTCTTGCCGAGACCGCCGTTTTTTGTTCCCATCTTTTTCGTGGGCGCCGTCATATATTATATATGTGCGAAGGAAACAGTTGTAATTTTTGCACACCCTTAAGGGTGCTCCGAGAGCAGAAAAAACTTCTGGACTATTAGCATATAAAGGAGAGTACAAAAGGGGCTACGGGAATCTTACGTTAACTTTCTCGAAGAATGGAATTAATCTTTTTTGTCTGGCTCGAGGTGTACTGTGTCTGTGTTCACGTGGATTTGGACCATTTAGTCTTTGAGGAATGCGACCTAGAAAACATTCCTTCTTATTTGATTCTTTGATACCGTATAGCCGCGCTAGGAATCTGTTTTCGCCCGTCTTGTACGTCTTGCACTTCTGTCATGAACTCTTCATTTTTGAGAAAACAACGAGTGATAAGTATCTCACTGTAATTCCAGTTCTATTAATATCGTAGTGCTACAATGTTTTTACGGCTACAAACCGAAAATGGTACTCTCATTAATCCATGCAGACCTGTATATGAAAAGCGATATAAAGTAAAAGGGCGGTATGACAACTCTACAAACGATACAAAAACTCCACAGAGGGCATATTAAAAGCAACTATTAGTTATTTTTACTTTAAAGATTTGTGATGAATTGGACATAACAACTGCAAGCGCAAGTGCATACCATTGTTCTCAAATTTTACAAAGCACACAGATAGACAAGCTTTTTCCGCTTCTTCCATATCGAAAGTGAATAGGAAATTAGCGGATTCAGGGCACGGGTACAGATTTCATAAAACGAATCCAATTGATCATTTTTATGCTCGGGGGACGGCATTCATTTAATACATATCATTGTTCTTCCAGCTGAAATGGGGTTTTCTGGATGGGGTTAATATTTTCTTAAGTGGTTTGAGGTGAGAGATGGTTTGGGTAACACTTTATGTGGTGGTTGTAATAAGCTCAGGGAATGCTAACTGCTAATTCTTTAGTCACAAAAGGTTGAAGAGAAAAAGGAAGGGGTTTGCCAAAACATCCGAAGAAGCAAAAGTCGCAATTGTAGACGAAAATATTGCCGCAAACAAAAGCCCCTCCCTTTTCATACGCTTAAGCTTTATAATTATACAAGATTGCCGCCGAGCGAAAATGTCATATATTGGCGAAAACTGACTTTGAACAGACCCTATTTATGGTGATAATTGCCGGTTTCCTTTTCCCAACTCTCACGACATCGTCTCGCGGGCCGTCGTTCCTCGTTTTAATGCTAGCCATACAGTGCACTTTGCCTACCACACAATTTATCCTTGTCGCTTCCGTGACTTCATAATATCTGTCGCCGTGATGCCCGGCGAAATGAAAGCCAGACACGGCAAAAACAAAACACTCATCTATGGACGTGTAACTCAGAATAGGCCAACAGCATATTACCCTCACGGTCTGACCAGCATGTTTATCGCAAAAAAAGAAGTTATTTTTGTCGAATGGTGGAAGCGTGGAAAAAATGGCCCGATGGACCGTGTCTCACACGACCACTACTAAAAATTAATTGCTTTGTACAAATTTCATCGCTGAGTGCATTTTTAATTGTTTACGCACGAGTGGCCGGCAAGCAAAAACGTAAAATTCAAGAACCGCCTGGGAAAGCTTGCATTTTATCCGTCTTTTTCCCGCCGTCAACCGCTCGAGGCACTTCGGGACGAACAGGCTGAAAGCGTGGGAGCGTCGAGAGCGAAGAGCGGAGCGAAGATAAAACGTAATTAAAAAGCTTTTAGCTTCTAGTCTGGCCACACATAACTTCCTGTGCATGCAGTGCGGGCGGACTCACCTCAGCAACCAGGCCCTCTTTGTCGAATCCGGCTACTACAAATTGAATTTAAGAGGACGGCAATAGATGGACACTTACTCTCAGCGCCGACGCAGGAGTCGTTCGTTCCTGGAACAACACGGCTCGTGAAAACAATTTTCGTCGACCGAGACGGTACCTATATTTGGAAGACGTATGCGCAATTTTGGGTTAGCTCCGTCCATAAAGGGCAGCTCCTGCACTTCCACGTCGTCTTCTGTTATCGCTGTCCCAAAGACGTTCCTGTACCTTCGGTAGAAAGCGCTCTTCCGCATCCTACGCAATTTGTCACACTGAAACAGGACGTAGGACAGCGTCGCGCAAAACAAACTTAAAATAGAGATTGTCTCGACAAAGTCTCATTAATAGTAAACAAAAACAACTGCAGATAAATAGCAGGCATCCTGTTTATATTCCAGGGCCTAAATTATTGTCATTAACGCGCTGCGATCGTTGCTCTGTGCCACGCGACCAGGACCAGAATATTCTGATCTCATCGGGAAATTGCTGGCGTAGTAAACACGCATCGAAATTAAAAAAACACAAATATTTACGTTCGCGTGTGTCCCCGCGCAATTTGAACTTGATCGCTCAATTAAGGTTTGTTTACAGGAGAAGCCCATTTGGCTCCCACGACAACCACGGAGTTCCCGTGCACTCCGCTAGATTCACTATTAACCCAAAAATGGCGTTCTACTCACTTTTCTTGCTCTGTTGGTAATCGGAAACCGAGCGCGTTATGAGAAAGATATATAATTTCGTGTAAAAGTGCAGCCGTGAAAATGAAACTAATTGTATGCAATTTGATTTTTCCCCTCTCGTGCAAGCACCAAATCATAGGGTTCGTGGGCTTAAGCATCCCGAACAACCGATGAGTTAGCCGGCTGCATTCCCACCGGCTTCCTAATCCGAGGGCATCGATGTGTTTTCACTACGTAAATAACTTAATCCCGATGTCATGGGAGTAACTTTAAACCCACCGGAAATAATATTTCACGGCATGTGTGATCGATCGGCGAATAGGAAAAACGTTGTTCTTTTCTATAGTGCGCACGTCTTTCGAACGTAAAATTACGCAAATAAATGACAGACTAATTTCTAGCTAACGATTGCAATTAATTGTGTTAGCGGAAAATTGCAATGTTGCGCCATACACAAGTGTATGTTATAAGTGAATTATCGGCGAGCTGCAATTGTTGTTATGAGAGATAAAAATGAAAATCCATTGATCCCACCTGCCCCTTTCATATAATATTCCACTGCTGCTACCTCCAAAACAACTTCCTGTAGAGTAGACCTGCAAATTCGCCTAGGTAGGTATGTGGTCTTAATAGAAAAGAACGTCCCTGGAAGAGTCTCAATGCCGTGGGAACCGTACTTATGAAAACAAGAATTTAAGAGCAGTTCACTGTGAGTAAGTAGATTGGCGTCCATGCCTCACAATTGTGGGGGTCATGTTTTCCCCCTTCCTGACCTGCAGAGCGAAGAAAACATAGAAGTAGGGATTAGGGCTCATTCATAGTAGCGCACCGAACTTTACATGAATGTGACACGTTGGCAGGGAATATTATTCAGTATGTGTACAGTTCCTGATGGCAGACAGAACGACCTTCGAATGATGTTATTACCCTCCAATCAAAACAGTCATAACACCGGTTAAGGTAAATAGTGGAAGCAAGCGAAAACAAATATTTGCTAAAAAGTGGAAGACCGTTTTTAGCGGATAACATGAAGTAAGCAAATGTTTATACTGCGTGATGTGAACAAAATAGAAATTAATCGTACCGGCAGCACTGTGTTCTTGTTTAAACCAGGGATAACCCTTCATCAAACAAATAAACTACACTGACACATATTTTTGTCCCTAAGAGGTTCGTGGGATTTCGGACAGGGCTCTTTGGTGTCACTGCTACCTTCATGCACAATATATATGCACTTATGTATAAGGTAAGACAAAGTTTACACTATTCTGGATTCCCCCGATTTTCATCCACCAAATATTCACAACTTCTGAATTCAGGGAAATACTATATTATGTCGCTGTTTTTTGCGTCAAGAATATTGTTGACACACATGCATTCGTTCACCTCAACGCACTTGAAAAGCTGTATTCGGAAAAATGAATTCAATGGAAATATCTCAAGCGAGATAAACTCGAATCGGACAAAGGAGATGAACAGATTAAGGTTGGCCAAGCGTAAATAAGGAGAAATTGTGAGCAGCATTCCTAGCAACTGGCGGAAACGGACGGATATCTCCTTTCGGAACTGCGGTAAGATACTTGAAAAATAATAGAGACAGGGAAGTCTTTCTAAAAATTTGAAGGGCCAAAAGGGAATAAGAATGTTCCTGAAGAATAATTGACTGTCACACTTGATCTACAGGGCTCACTTGTTGTTTTGCTAAGAAAGGCTGAAATGTGACCTGTCGACCTCTTGCATGACATATTAATAGGGTTCATGTTGACTTGAACCCTGGTGTTGTGTTCCGAAATCTCGGCTACCGTAGACCCTTCTCGGGTTTCCATCGTGCAAACCAATCTCCCTTATGTGGTGTGATTTTGCAACACCATTCGGCGCCCATTACGCGATGTATGCTGAAACACGCATTAAACATTCAATGCTTTGACGTTTCTGTTCATTAGCCATCCTGCCTCGCATGCTTGCATCGCCCTTTCACGCACAAAAGAACCCGTGCGTGATGATATTTTATTAATCACGCTTCATGATTAAGTCGAAAGCTTCGACTAGTTGCAACATTAGTCTTCAGTAGGGGAGCCTACGAAACCGGGCCCTGCCAAATTGTAGCAGATCTCACGGACTTTCAGAAATGTGCAAAAATATGCACAACTACACTGACAGGTCTGCACAATTAACGAAGAAAATTTGCTGTTTGTTATGCTCGCAGTTTGTTTTGGTCTCCTCAACATCGGTCGATAATACATTATTCCATGAATTTTACAGTGATCTTATGAGCACGTAGAATTTGTCATCCGCATGCGATATGCATTTGCTGTATTTAGGGCTTAATTTATGCATCCTGGTTACGAATTCACAGTTTCATGAAAACATCTTTCGTTCAGCGGCATTGTTTTCTGATATTCATAAGCTGTTTTCTCAGCGACCGTGACGCAATGGCGATTTCGCGAGCTTCATTAAGTTTACACATAAAGTGCGGTGGTGCATCACAGACGGCGCCGCCGTACACAACCTCCTATGGTCTCGGCGTCGTCTGTCCGGGAACGACACAAAGCAAAGGGAAATGACGCACAAATGAATGGTCAAGGGAAAGATTTTAGTCATGGTACTGTGTAAAGTGGTGGACGCTGATTCAAGCGCCGTCGTCATTGCCATTTATTTAGGTTCTGAAAAACAAATATTTCGCACACAAGGGAAAAAGGGCATTGTGAAGTTTTCAATGCTTTTTCGGTTCCTCCTGGAAGAAGCGTGACGGATCATGCCGTCAGTCCCTAAGCAATTCCGTCGTCGAAAGGTCAACGCAAAAAATTGTGTCCTTCCGGTATTTATTGACAACACGATGTGTTTTAAAGCATGGGAAGTGGGATATGTTTTGTGAAAGAATAGCCGACGCTTTGTAGTTGTAAGGAAATACAACATTTTTTACATAGTTTGTTTCTCTGTTGCTGGCGTGCGCCAGAGGAGTCTCGTGCTACAATAGAAACTATGTGTATGTAAAGAAAGCATTGAGAATTGCGTCACAAAGCGACTGTAAAGAAAAAACAGGAAGTGAAGTGGGCATGAACGCGGAATACCCAAACAAATATGCTGGAACTGATGTCAGCAGCTTTTGTCTATTGTTCATATTTGGCAAGAATGAACACAATAGGCCAGAGGTCTACCTTAGGAAGAGATTAACAGAAGCTTATCCCAGCTTACTAGATGCGCATCATTTGACCGTATATTGGCGAAGATCCAACGCTGCTTGGAAAGAAGTACGCAAATATCTCAGTTTTTGCAATGATATTCAAGAGTTGAAAAATTGGAAAAAGGAACAGAACCTTCATCCTACCTTCAAAGGTGGAAGTTACACAGAGGGGTGAATTAGGGTCATGCATACTTCTGACCTGTCCCCGTTCCTTATGTTATTTCCAAGAATGTAATCTTTAACATCAGAGCAAGAAGCTGCGGAATGTATAGGAATGTCAGAGAGCATTTCAACTGTTTCCAGATATATACAACTTCTACCACGGGTTTATTTTTGTATTACGGTTTGGTCTACCATGCCAGATCATGTAAACTACGGTTGTGGAAGTTAGCTTAAATATCGGAAACCTTTAAATATCGGTTCAGACTCGCATTCCTGTGGACAATTCACATTCACTCCTCTTACATCCTGTTTTCAGGTTCCTCATAAGATGTCCCGTCAAAACACCGGATACGAAAGGAGCTCTTTGCTAGACGTGTACGATTATATCCGCAGAATCTCGGAAGTTTACTGTAGAAGACATGAAAACAAAAACAACATGCCGACTTTTGTTATTGCGCTGTTTCCATTTTGGAGGTTGCGGTTTGTGACTTTGAACAAATTATGCGTTGCCACATTCGCGTACAGAGTATAAGTGCAGGCTCGGTGGTTGGCCGCCCCTATGATCGATGGGATGTTTGACGCGTTCACCTTTAGTAACATCGACAACAATCCTTTATGTCATATGCGAAAAAATCCCAATCGTCACCTATTGTCCCACGATAAATCGAATGCAAATTGCCGCTGCCCTTATTCTTGGCTCACAGTTTCCCAACAACGTGCGCATGGGAATAAATACCTATTCCATTGTTTTGCACCCTATTCAAATGACCATTTTACCAACAGCTCGCTATCGACACAAATGAACCTTATTGCGGTTGGCAATGGTCGGTGGGAAATGAAAAAGGAAAACAAGTCTGTTGTTTGTGATAATCATTGTTCTCTTATGCATCAAGTCGAGACAAATCAACTGCTTTTAGGTACCTTTCAAAGCAGCATGAAGACGATGCTGATATAGCCACGCGTACGATTGTTGTCATTTTCAAGGAAGAAGATAGAAAGGCTTTCAAATATACATCCAGGAATCCCGGATTTGATGGAAAGTAAACGTACGAAAGAGGGCAAAGGCGGGGGTTTCAAAACTATATCTTATAAGATACAAATAATATATGAAACAGCTACACATCTTACAAGTGTAATCCAATGTGGAGGGGGTGGGGTGTTGCGGCAGAATACTACATAGCGTGTTACTTATTTACTCACGGTATTAAATCTATCAGGATATTTCTCCCAAAAGAACAGTTTCAGGACAACTTTTCAAGTTTGTCTGAAAGATGTTGTGTCCACACAAATGCCACAAGGTTCAACTTCAATGTGACGTGGGTGAAGCAACCTTCTCATGAACATAAATATCCCATTTGTCAACGAGAAGCCTTCCAATTTTCCCAATGAGAAGCCCTTTGATTCATTGTGTGGTTTCTTAAGCCTTTTTATCACATAATCCTATCGAGATGTACTGAAGCTCCGAAGCAGAAAACCGTCGAAAACAATGTATTTTTAATCACAAGTAGAGCCAGGCCTGCTCACTAACCATAGACCGTTCTGTGCATAAGGAAATAAGCAAACTACTATTCCATATTTCATCACGAATTGTTGCTTCGTCGCATTCCGTAGTCTGCGAATCGTAGCCGCGTTTTGCCTATTCCGTGACGTATAGCCACGGAGGGCGAACCCAGTGGACCAGTTGTCGTGACCCTCGCCAATTATTTATGATCTAATTGGCTTGCGTGTTGCTGTAAAAACTGGCAATTTTACGAAGGACAAGTCTAAAAACGACACAAAGAACTTCCGGTGATGCCGCTTTTTACGAAGCAGACGGAGCCGTTAGGTTTAAGTGCGCAGACGGTTTTTAATCTCTTTAACATTCCTGACAACCGTAAGATTTATGGCAGATTGTATCCTAATGCAGAACGTGCACTAAATTACGTCGCGTGCCCTAGTGACGTTGGAGATGTTGAAGGACACACGAAGAAATTGCGGGCGGTGTTAAAACACATACATTTGCTGTCGATTAGCGAGCGACCTGCTCAGAGGGATAATGTTAAAAACGTTAAATTATTCCGTAATATGACGAAATGGAGTAAAGTCTACCGTAGTCTAATTTAACATGACAAGTAAACAGCCAAACAAAATTTTGTAGGTTTTCTGCCCTAATCATATCGAACGGCATAGATATTGTGGTACACAGGTTAGACTAGTGTGTCAAGTAAAACAGTTACCGTATCAAAAACGTTTACAATAACGCATTCACTTGATGCTCAATCAGCGTTAACGTTTTACGTCCCCTTCTTTCCTTAAATAAAAGCAACGGCTCTCGGCTCTTAGAATTGTAAGACAATCAGCGGTTTTTGCGTTTCAAAAGGAAATGAATGCGATGAAATGTCACTAACGAAATTAGGAAGTGAGTCGTCGCAATTTCCTATTTTCATCTCAGTGCTGAAAAGCACCCATGGAAAGGCTAGAAGAGGATAAATTAAGCGAATTCAAATGTTACACATGAGGAAATGGCACAAACGAGCGGAAGATGAATCGTGCAAAGAAGCATCCATGCGCAATTAAATGCAGTTCAAATAGAACATCAATGATTGATATAAGACACAGAAGTATGGATGTGGTGGTGGCCAGGACCGTTCTAGGTTACCACCAAGTAACCATGCCCAAGAAGTGCCCAAGAAAGCATTTTTGTCCTTATAAACAGTCCTTGTGTTGGTCTGATCCTGACTGACGTTGTAATCGTGTTGTCTCGATGTGCCCATAAACACTTCCGAGACTCTAAGAAAAAAAAGATTCTATGTTGACGAGATCGTCGGACAGAAGTTCAGGAAAAAACGTCTCTTCATCTCACCGCAAAGTTCAAACCGTAAGTGTTTCTATCAAGGAGACCCGTCTAAGATTAACCTTTATTTACGGATGTGACAACAGAATGTCATCAAAGTGTTCATCATGCATTCCCGTCACGCCATAATAGTCAATGTCTACGAGACTTTAAAAAAGGAAAGCGAGGAGCGCGTTGCTAACTTTTTATTCGAGAGGGAGCCGAACCCACAAGTATTAATTTGTGTGCACAGTGTCCCCTTCGCAGGTTGTTCCGTATAATGATGCAATCAGAAAAAGACAATGCAATCGGACAAAATGCGGCAGCATAATAATAGGAGGCAAAAAGCATCCATCGGCACTCCGTCATAGGTTCCTTTTTCTCTTAAAAATCAATCTTCAAATTTTAGATGGAGGAGAAAATAAAATGTGACCAATAAGTATCTGGGTTTCACTGTTATCTACTTTTTGAGAGCGCATAACAGAACTCACCGATTTACACTCGCATGTGATATATGGGCAGATAGCTGAGTGACCCCTTAAAACAGCTTGTCTTCCGTGGCCTTCACATCTTCGGCAAAAGAGCCGCCGTCCCTTGTTGGTGCCAAATTTCGATCGCGGTGAATTCTCTACACTGGAACTCATGTCCGACCTGAAAAAATTTATTTATGTAAAGGCACTACACATGCTTCTGCGCCCATATAGACAGCTGTGCCTTTGATGAACGCAAGAAAATATATTTATGTCCGGCAGAGAGCTCTATTTGTGCCCCTGTGCAAAGTTGAACATGCCACGTCTCCGTCTATTGCTGATAGCAAGCAAGACGACGGATAACTGTGGACCAGAGCAAAGGGTGACGGTGACTGTATAAGAAAAGAACGAGATGACAGCTGGAAGGACCGCAAAAAGAGGACTTGTTTGCGCCGCTTATCGGTCGGCCTCTAACCATATCAAGCTGTTATCATGCCTGACGCGTACTGTAAATGGGTGTACGAAATGAACGTTTTACACCTGTACATTGCTTATGCAAATAGATGCGCACACCAAGCGGTGTGCCCTTATCAAAGACGTTAGGTTGATCAAGGCGCTGTTTACATCACACACGATCTTTATTGTCACAAGCTTGTATCACTTCTGTGACCCTTCGGACACAGAATTCATCACCACTGCTTATCACATCACTGGTGGCTTTCCACAAGATGTTCCTTAAAACGAAGGACACGATTTTGGACCAAACTGTCGTCATCTTGTCGGTGGGTAAGGCAGGTGAAAATGTCGCTTCACTCATGTAGTTCATAGTTGACTCTCCCTACGCGCAACCGAGCTCCCTACGCAGTTTTTTTTTCACCTTATCACTGATAAGCTGACACTTTTGTAGTCAGGGTACGGAAGTGGGCAGTGTATCCCACCAGTGTGGGACGGCATAACGTGACAATTTGGGTTGTAGCGGGGGAAGTGGCCTTCTTTTAGTACGGTCAAAAGGTAAAAAGTAAAAACGAGACGGAACTGCTCTTGCATACTTGACTAAAGAGTAACATTGACTTTTCCCCGGGAAAGGAACGCAGATTATTCACTCAGTCATGCTACCATATTATTTTCTTCAACCTGACTTTTCCTGCCCATTGCTTTAACAAGATAAGCACAACATTTTCACGGTACGGCGATTCGTGTCTGGGACAATGCACGTTTCTGTTGAACATCTGAATACTACTCTATCGCAGATACAGGTGATGTCCTAAAAATAAAAAAGCGTTGCTCGAAATGCTTACTACAGTAACGCCCAAGTAACAAGTAGCATTTTCCCACCTCCTTTTCCAGATGAATCGATTTATGCTGCAAACCTGTACAGGATGATACTTTTTGGTGTGTAAGATATGAATTGGTTTCTCGCATACTAAACGATAGAAATACGTCTTCATTTTATTATTGTTAAAAAAAATCCGTTATGTACGGCAATTTGTGAGCTTTACAAGCAGCGCCTTCTCTCATCTTCATTGTTCACTATCATATTCGTTGAAATCCCTAAAAATTCAAACACCTGAAAAAATACCACCAACTGAGCAGATCAAGATGCAAAGCACATGGTGCTTGTGATCCCCACTGACGTTCCCGCATGTTCCCCTATCGGGTCCCATATCACTGACCACATCCGAAGTCAAACATTGCTTTCAACGCTGCACTTATGTATGTCATGCTCTTATCATACCATCACGAGGTTTTACAGGACTAACGATCACGTTCCGATTTTCGATGTCTCAAGAATTTGTTCCCGTTTTGTTAACCTATTAGAACCGCTGATAACTCACGACCCACTAATGTTCATCTTTTCTTCTTATCGCTCGTTGTACTACCTAGTGATCATCCAGATCACTCGAACCCCCAGGCCAAGTGCGTGATGGTGTACGGTAGCTTGGCGCCATTCAACACTGTCTTCGCGTTTGCCACGTACATGATTCACGCTGTGCAAAACATGTGGCGGAAAATATTTCAACACCGGAAGCAAAATCTTCTAATCTGCAATGGCCTCCTGAAACTGTTGACGTTGCGCTCGGTGATAAGCTGCTAACTTCCCCAGGCTGATTCGGCGAAAGACCACTTTTGCACGATAAGCTTGGTTTAGATGATCGCTGTTGACAAATATGTTTTGCCTGCAACAAACAAGCAAAATTTTAACTTTTTTGTCAATATTTATTTTTAGAAATGTGCAGCTCAGCTTTACTAGTGTTCTATATGCTAGATTTAAATATTGTTTGTGACCTTCTCAAGAATGTGAGCTCTAGTCTGATGGGTCTCCGATATCTTTAATGCATTAAAGCATTAGAGAAAGTGGAGGGGAATCAGGTTATCTCGTTTTATTAACTTTTAACTCGTAGAACTACAAAATGATAGCCTAACGGCAAGAATCATCGTTTTCGCGGGAAAACCACATAGCAAGGACGTCATAGCCTCGTCATCGTGTGTAAGCTACAGAGAAGTAACCACCGGCTGATAAAGTTAGGAACCCAAAGCGTTTTCTGTGATTTGAAGAATTTTATTTTTGGCTGATTTCCTGAATATCAGACAATGCTCTAATCACGAATCATGCGATGTGTCAGTGGCCTTTTTCGAACCTTTGTCACCTCCATCAGAAATTGTATAAGTGAAAATGTCATATATGATTCAGCCAGGAAACAATGTCTCAGGAACTTTGCCTTCGCCCCGATCGAAAGGGAAAGCAGTTCCATTTCTGAGGAATTTTGAAGAGGCAGTTCAATAGTTATATATGTGGTGTTTTCGAAAGAAAGCTTAAATAAATATCATACAAATGCCGAGCAAGTCTTAACAGGAAAGCCGTAATAGTGTTCTATCTCATCCACAAGATCTCATGCTTCGCTCTGAATATGAAGAAGTTCTGATCAAGTCCTGCTCGTGCTCCAAGAATATTGCGATGATAAAGCGATGGAGTAACTTTCTCAGAAATGAGAAAACAGTGTTACAGTAAGTCATCGTACTGGTAACGTCTTGTATGAGTTCGCGATTGCAAGTTTCTTGTTCCTTTCCATTTTTCTTATTACAACAATCTGTCCTTGCGAAGTTAACTACGGCCTTCTAGGGTAAGAATCATTTTTAACCGACTATATTCTCATATCCGTGGAGCAAGAGATACATTTCCTCAAATTTCAGTGATCGACACACCAATTCTTGGGCCAGTCCTTTGTAAATGGGAATGCTAATTCATATAGCGTTATTGAGGCATATAGTGACGTTTCCATGGTCGCGGAAATGAATATATACGCCCTTCCGCCCGGAGCTTCTTCCTGAATGTTTGCCTTGCAACCGAAGATTTATGGCAACAAAGTCAATGCGGCCAACGGTAGATGTCTGGAATGGAAACCAACATAAGTGAAGAACATATATGAACGTTAATCCAAGTAATAAGTCAAATGGAAAATGAATGTTTGAGATTTGTCGGCAAAGTGCAAATGGTAAAATATAATTGTGGCAATCTACATCTTAATTGGTCGATACTGCAGAGCGCCGGAAGCTCATTAAGGCTCGCCATCGTTTCCACCACCGCACCCTTAATTTTCAAAGGTTCTTCATATCTTCCTTCAAATACGTAGTTGGCTTCGGCACTTCAGCATTGGTACTTGGCACTTCATAGCTACGTGGAAGGCTTTCATTATCGTGGCTGTTAAGCTTCTAAGAAATTAACCCTAGGTTAAGTTATTTGAAATTATTACGGCACTATTTGAAAAGGATATTACTGTATAT
>KN170976.1:25298-37868 GCA_000757755.1 Steinernema glaseri
GAACCTACAGTCTGGGAGGAGGCATACGGTACGATGAGTTCGAGAAAGGATTCCCCTCCGGCTTCAGCGTGGAGAACTACATCGATGACACAGAGGCGATCCTCCACGGCGATTTACTTCAAGAAACTTGTTCACCATCGTAAGCTCAACTTTGGAATTGAAAAACATTGCATCGAATGACTTAGTGCCGGCTGGGTGATTCAGAACTCGGAACTGCGCTACATGCCCACAACATGTGTGTCAAAGCTGAGCATTCAAGTGCATCTCGTAACCGCCGGGTACATTGAAATTGTCTACCGTATGCCGAGGGAGAGCCGCGGCCTTTTACTAAACATCAACGTTAAGAACGAACAATGTCAGACGTATAGGCAAGGATTAGGGGTAATGTTTGTTTTTCTAACTCGCAATACTTTCAGGAATCGTCTCGAGGACGCACTTGCTAATGGGCACACCAACGAGAGGCAGAGCAAGGAGTGGCAGATGAAGAGAGTTAATTTGAGAACAGGACAGAACGTGGTGTCCCTTACGGTGTCTAATAACAGAGAGTTAACGACACTGGCTGATGTGATTTACGTTGCGAAGATTGATATCGTCGGTATGTTCATTTCCATTTGAGCAGAGTTATGTTTTGTCCAATGGCAAAGCACTTTCCGGACTCCAGTACTTAAGAGCGGAACGTCATGACTAATCCGGATTTTCTGCATCGTCAACATGTGATTTATTTAAAAGATGTTTTCGCCCAAAAGTTCACTGAACGTAAATCCTTGCTCACTTTTGGCGATGTCTGTTTCCGATATGTGAAGAAAGCAAACCGTTATTTTTAAAAGCAAATGTTTCAAAGGGGACTTCCGGAAACACTCGTATCCGCTTGCTAAAGTGTTTGCCGGAAGATAAACGGAAGAAAACAGCTATGTTTATCCGTCTATAAAATCAATCCTTCTTGGAACAGAGACAGTTCATGACATTTTTAAGGAATCGCCTTTACAAAAACATGCACCAAATGCCCGGCGGGAACATATAGCGACAATGCTGCAACAGTCTGCACACCCTGCAATCCGGGTTTCTTCAGCAGAAAAGGATCATCGCATTGTTCCAAATGCACGGACAGCTCCTTTTCCGGTAAATTTAGAACTCACATAGATACGCTAAAATTCAAAATTTCAGGGCCGAAAGCAGCAAAATGCAGACCTAAGCCACCGTGTCAAAAAATAGACTTTTACAAAAAGTTTGACACATGCAGCAACAATGAAATGAGCGTCCGTTACATCCCCTTCCAGCCGAATGTGTGCAACGATGACGTCCCATCCAGCTACATTGTAAGTGTAGATTAATTTGGTTAGAATTTCCTTTCTGATCATATGTAGCACCACAATCTTTTACCTATTTATCTCAAACTAATCCTCTTTTTCTTGGTCTATGTGGCTACATGGAGTGGCTGCATGAACCCTTTTTTCTGCTTGGTCCTCTTTGTGATGCTCCCTCATGGAAAACCCAATTATTCAAAAGCGTCTACGAACATAACTCAATCTACACTGTCCATTGTTATTGTGCCCTTTTTCTTCACAAAAAAGTGGTTGAAAAACAGAACATTGTTTTACAAAACGCGGCATATTCTATTTTCAGAAACCTTCGCCGAGAAGAGAAAAATGCGCTGCTTGTAGCATTGGAATGTACCGCGACAGCTCTGGACAGTGCCGGTTCTGTTCCGAGGGTCAATATTCTGAAGATGGAACAGGTAGATTCTATTGGCCACTCAAAATTCATCTGCCTTTTTAGCGTGTAAAAAATGTCCAGAGAAGTCAATTCCCAACAGCGGGTACTTTTACAACCGCTGGGAGTCCATGCCCGCTAATATGGAGACTGGATGCGAATTTGTGAGCCAAGAGGAAGTCAACAACTGTCACATGGACGATGCCTGGGTTCCTCAAGGAGAGTACATTCAGTCTTCCACTACTCGCTCGAACGACGTGGTTCTCGAATTGGTTGTAAATGTTTCTACTGGGTTCAAGAATTACCTGCAGCCGGAAGGCATAGCCCATTCAGTGGACAATCCGGTCGCCTTCATCGAATTTGAATTTGAAACCATCTGCGCCGACCTCAGTTGTACGCTGTACTTTGTTGCGGTAAGTGAATCACATATGTGTCGGACGCCCGTGGAGATTTCGGCACATAAAAGATTCCATTTATTATGTAAAAGTTCCATTTATTATTTTTTTTTCTCAGAATTGAAAAAACCACTATCTTTGCAGGATCCAAATCCCAAATCAAAGAGAGGAATCTTCCAAGTTATCGGCATCTTCAATGGAACTCAGTCTCGACAGAAGTTTCGTCACCCAATAATCGGCAAAAAACCAGCACGGTTCATATTTGCCTTCATCCGTTCCGGAATCCCTACTGGAGAGTCCATTGCCTCCGATCTGGCGAAAATCTACGCACTGAATATTACAAACGTTGAGCGAAAGAACCAACAGATAGGAGCTGACCGATGTCTTTCTTGTCCTATGTTCGACGTGAAGGAGAAAGTGTGCCACCCGTGTCCACCAGGACACTACATCGACGTCAACGAAAACCGTTGCGTCCAATGCCCTTATCGCAGCATACTGAACATGACGAGCACCCGGAGTGGCATAGAAAGTTGCTTGAAGTGCGGCCCCAACTTAGTGGCGGACAAAAACCACGTGGAATGTGTTTTCGACGGAGAGCTACATATTGCTGACGAACAGAACAAAACGGTCAAGTACGACTTGAGCGGACTCAGAAACAAGTGAGTGCGCGACCAGTACACCAAACATCCCAGTTGTAGATCGCTTTCCGCCAACGGAATTCGAGTGTTCGCCCGAGAGGGAAACTCCTACTACCATGGGTATAATCTGACCATCTTTGGAGGGATGGTCCCTTGCAGAGAACAGTTCAAGGACTCCATGTTTGGATTGTCTACGCTGGACCAACAATCTTCTGACGTCATGGCTTCCGTGTGCCGATCTACAGCTTTGCCAATGCACAAGGAAAATGGTACTGCCGTAGAGAGTGCCATTTACGTATCGCCGGCACCGTAAGTACGCGCTTCAATAATTGACTAAATGTCCGGTTCAGACTCGCTCAGCGCCTGGTAGCAGTTACAACAGACCATACCTTCGGAACAGTTACGCTGACTGACAAAGATATGGAATATGGTAGACTGACATAGTGGATGGAGGAACACAAAAATGTCATGTTTCAGACACCATCAGTGAAAAAAACCGTCCAACAGACATTCACTTTTACTATGAACCAATTCAAAGTAGCCTCATCGCCTGTCGCAATGGAACTGCCGCTGTCATCACTGTAAGGTGTGACCCACATGCGGCAAACCTCGTCGCCCGATTGCCAAAAAGCTGTCCAGACGGAACATGTGATGGTTGCCTATACCACATAATAATTGAAACCAGTATGGCCTGTCCTATCTGTGAGAAGAACGACTTCGACGTCATCAAAGGCGAATGCGTCGATGGAAAGCAGACGATTCATTCCATCCCTTCCAGGTGCATTCTTCGGTCTACTTTCAGTGGTTATGACAGGTTTCAGACATTGCATTCTTTCTGGGGCTTTATCCAAGGAGAGGATAGAACCTTGCTCAGTTATATCGGCAAACATGCAGCTTTTGTTCGCGGTGCTTGGAACACTAACTGTTGCCCTTGTGATCTCGATCTTGGTTATCTGTCAACGTAACAGAAGGTTTGCTTCTTCAATTCCTTCGTTGCTCAAGTCGCGCTTTTAGTCTTGAATACAAATACATGAAGCTTGTAGAATCAAAGGTTGGAAGCAACGGCATAGAACTACCTATGGCTGAGTCCTGCGCCCTCGGAAGTGACGAGGACGAAGAAGAGGTATGTTAAAGTGACACTTTGTCCTTCTGTAAGCACAAAATCTCCAGAGTACACTGCTTTCCAATTAACTTATGCAATTGAAAATGTGCGAGCGAATTTTGAGTTCAAACCTAACTGCAAATTTAAAGCGTTAAGTGTTTGTTTTTTACAGGAAACCTCAAGTACACGAGTATTCTTTGGCCGGAAGGGAAAGAACGACGTCTATGCGAGTCTGAAGAGCAAAAGCAATCGCGCCGGGCCTAATAGGGACGACGCGTCAGCAAGCAGCTTCCTTAACGCAAGTGCTGATTAAAGTGCCACCAGACAGCCATGGTCATCCAAAACAGGTCACAGAAGTCTTCATATCGTTCACTCGTCTCCCATTGTATCTCCACATGTACAATGTACATATTTCCGCGGTAATTCAGATCTCCTGTTTTCTTTGTTACTTCTTGTTCGCTTCTCTTAAATTCTCTTAGACCAACATTCACAAAACAGATAAGTACAGAAATATAAAAAATAAATTCGAATGATAGGCAGTTGTTGTCTTCGGCGTCCTCATCTGTGTCGCGAAGAAAGGTAGTAGGTCCAATATATCACATTGAAGAAGGCGAAAGCCTAAAACACATCTAACCTTTATCAAGACGTATTTTCACTGGTACCATAGGAAAGGCGATGCTCGATATTCGGTCTACCCAGGCGCCGAATTCGGACTTCCTCACTGCTTTCTGCCAGCTTTCTCGCGAATGATATGCTGTGTGGAATCTTGGCATCATTTGGTGGTTGTTCATGTCGCTGTTGGAAGCGAACTCTGAGTTCATATAATGGTCGTGCTTGTTGTTGGACATATCGTAGGGCTGTCTTTCTAAAGCTACGCCGGCGCTAAAAAGCACCGTCTAGTTATGTTTGTGACGCGGATTATAAATACACAAATTATTTATTTGGATTGGTTTATTGGTTGGAAGATAAATAATGAAAGCATTACGTATTTCGTCCCATTTTGAATAAACGCAAAAACGTGATAAACTGAGGGCGCACAAGTTCTAAAAATGGCTGTTAAAGCTTGATCCGGTTATTTCTGCAGATGTTTTTACGCATGCTTTAAAAAGCAATGCATTACTGCAAAGATAGAACGTGGTTCACTGAAAAAGAGACAACAAAAATTCCAGGGAAGTCAGAGTTTGCTAACAAAGAAAGTGAAGGACATACCGTCTGCCCTCACGGAATCTTCTAGCAGCAAAGTCGGGACATATGGCCGGCCCTCCAGCCGACACTATCATGTTACCAATGGTACTCATCCTGTTCTTGCGTTGTTTCTGGTCTTGCTTTTTGTCGTTATAGGCGACAATGGTCAATTCCACCAGTGAAAAAAAGATGAAGCCTACGCAGCTGAACATCCACACATCGATGGCTTTCACATAACTCGCCCGCGGCAGCGATCGAACGATGTTTCCGAATTGAAATGTTAAGGCCATCAAAGAGCTAACGCTTAATGTTATTCTTGCGGGCAGTGCTCGGGTGTCCATCCAGAAAGCTATCCAGCTGACTGAAATATACTTGCACGAATTGGTTGCTCTGCTGGCTACTTACTGAACACACTGATGTATGTCGGCATGTACATCTGAAATCACAAATTAGAGAATAATGAAGATTTACTCTGGATTGGAGCACAAGTACAAACGCTAGTTCCTTCCTTCAATGTCTAGAAGAAAGAGTAAACAATATTACACCTTAATATGCCAATTTACATAATGCCGTTTAAATTCACGTTCCGCACATGTGACATCATTCAGATTCATCTGCGATGTACCGGGAAATTTAGAATATTACGAATTTCCCCATTCCACTCTTTGCTTTGACACAAAGTGCGTCTTTTGAGATGATTCAGAATCTTAAATGTTGTTATCTCAACTCGGTCCAAAGCAAGTGTAAATCAATAGAGGTAATAACGATAATCAAATGTTTTCCAAGAAATCTGTTGTACAAGGAACTAACAGTAGGAACAACAGCCATGTCTCCAATCCATTTCGACTGCAGTAAAGAACTAAAGCTACACTAACACGTACCTGCAGAATATAGAATCCATAAAGCCTTTCAAAGTATATACTGACCCACAATCTGTGCCAAACACCGGCTGTATACATCTACAACTTGAACGTTCTTATGTTCCGTGGAATATCAGCCAACCTCCGTATGTTTCCCATAAGTGATATTTGTCATTCGAAAGTCAGGCAAGTTAAAATCCGTTTTGACCGCACTCACTGGAGACCACGTGAGCCACTCTAACGTTACTTCTGCTGCATTAAAAGAGTAGCTTTCCAGTATAAGATTGCACCTTAAGGTGTCCAGAGGAAAATTCCGAAGATCCATTTCACATGGCGCTGTAACGTGGACATAATACATTATTGATAGTGAGAAATTGAATACCTTCTGAACGTATCCTATAGTTGAGCCACGTCGTCCCGTTTGGGAAAATCTGAATAGAAAAGATCGGTTAGTTCACTTATTCGGAATGTCCCTCACCATGAGCAAAATATTTGGTTTTGGAGAGTCGTGAACTTTGGTGGCCTTTGAGTTCACAATGCAGACGTTAGGAGACCTAGAAATAATCAACGATTGAACAAAGGACATGAACCCTCAACATGCACGGAATGCGGATGTAAATCTATCAATTTAGGCACACATTTGGACTTTGTTTAAATGCCCCTTCGAAAAATAAAAAATCATTCGCCAGTTTCAGCAAACATACCACAGTTTCGGTTCCATGTCATGGTCCAACGACAAGTTCTTTCTACATGGATCAATCGTCTCAAACTGCAACCGCGAATCCAACCAAATTGCACTTATCCAGAAGTCGATCACAAAAGTCCCCGTAATTGCCGATATGTCCGATATGTCTTGGATGGTTATTTCAACGACGACCTCGACAGGTGACGGGTCAGGCAACGCATTTCTAAATCGCAACACTTCAAAAAAGGACGTGCGCGATGAGATTAGGCAAATCTTGTTAGAAATGTCAAATCGATTCACCGCTTCACTGTGAATTGTTGTTGGGATAACTCCAGCGGTACGTGCTTACCGAGAGTAGTTATGCATCAGGATGTGGGCCAGATCTTGCGCTTTCGTCTCATTTGTCGTAGAACAGGAACTGTTACCGGCTGATGCTGAGAGAAATAGTTGCAAAAGCACAGACTGCAAAGCAAAAGGGATGAGAAAACGGATTATAGGGGATTTAACGGGATACCTGAATACTGTAGAGCATCCCACATTCGGTACGCTTATACAGCGCCGGGTCCGAAAGCCGCTTTTCCACTCTTAATCCTGCTTCGGTCTGTGCTCTCTCGATGGATGCGTCACCGCCTGACAGCGGTAGACGAGTTGAAGAGAGCGCGCGCCCGCTCCTCCTACGAGCCCTAAGAATGGCATCTGTTAATAGCTGATCGAATCAGCGGCCGTGTTTTTCGACACAACGGCAAAATGAACGCTCGTTATTAAATTACCAACTTGTCGATTTATGTGTAAATGTGTATGTGCTGCGGTTAAAATGTGGTCCACGCAAAGTCCCAACTTCTCTACACTCCGGACGCTGGTTTGGTGTGGTGGAATTACGCTTCCGGAACATCCCGATTAGCAAGTAATCAAGTCGTGAAGAATATAAAGGCAGATGCATTACAGCGTTCTTATATGAATTTTATTTATTGTGAGGAAAGATGCAGACGCAGTCAAATGAAGCAATCGGTTTCAGTATACGCATTCACGAATAACTACAAGCTCTCGTAATCTCCCGAAGTCCGTTAAGCATAGCAGTTATTGGGAGGAAGATGCTAAAGCAGATTACATCGGCTCGGAATGTCCAAATTCTCATACGGACAACAACAAACAGAAACGAACAGATGCAAATATTGCACGACTTCCTTAAAGTGTTCAACAACTACGTCGGCAGCGAGTTCTAGGAAAAGTGATTTTTATCAGTTATTTCACCTAAAACGATTGTATGTTTAAATCGATTATATTCGATGTTTTTCGAATAGAATATTCGGAGTTCGCGGTATAACTTTTTGACGATGTGGGACAATCCTGGAAATATGCGATCAACACGCCAGTGATGCTACTTTGATGGTATATCCGTTTAGTCGTTTATTACCCAAAGCAGTTATAGTTGTCTACTACGGTTCCCATTGAAAAGACGTCTACCCAGATATGGCGCATGAACCTCTGGTCCTTTAAACGGATCCATTATTTGTCATTGTTACCAGCGTACGCTGCATCACACTTCCGCTGCTACACGAAAATTAATTAGTCGAAGCATGTTCTAATGCCATGAGATTCAGTTCCGCTAAAACGGATTATCCAGGCTCCTGCGCTAATCTTCTAAAGTTCATTTTAAAAGCTAACACAAACAGTAATCATTTTAAAGCATTTTCAACAGGAACAGTGAGGAGATATCATAACTTTAAACGAATTTTCTTTTTCTCACAAGAATGCCACAGAATCAAAGAGAAGAAGAGGAAAATCCTCCCAATATAAGCCCTCTGCAAAGTTACAAAACAAATTTCGAATTTGAATGTCGTATTTACCAAAGGTTTACATCGATACCGTCCGATACGTTGTCAGATTCTCTACCAGAAAAACAAGTAAAACAACAATTTACAAAAAGTAAGATAATATTTGGCTATTTGCTTTTGGTTGCTGTGAAATCCTACCGAGACTGACAGGTCTTATTTTTTTATTAATATTCACGAAGTCAAAAGTATTCGACCTGACAAAAAACTTATGCTGTTACTGATAGTCAAACCAAACATCCACTGTGTTCGGGCAGTCGAAGGTGTTGCTCCATGTTTTCTCCGCAAATCTTATTATGAAATATTTAATTAACGGGGATTTTGCTTATAAGAACCAGAGATCACGGCGAACTACAACTCAGAAGGATCGGAGGAAAATCTCATCACCACTTCTGTGCAGATCTTTCCTTTGCTCCATATAACCACCTCTTTGTTGCATATATTCTATTTCTTAGCTTAGGAAGCTTTGTGAAAAAAATCTCACAAATGAATTATCGCCGTTTAATGACAAATGGTCCAGAACAAACATCGGGTGTCGTGCACTTTCAATTTTGATATTTTCAACATCCCTACTCTGCCTGATCAGCTTTGTCAGTCCGCCCTCACTTAATGCCGCTTCCAGAAAGCTCCAAGCCACTCTCAATAGGATGTGAAGAGATTATAAATCGAAACCTCCTTTCAGGATAAGTTTGCCGTCATTTTGTAATTAGTTAATGGCATTTTGAAAGTGAAATTTTTCGAACGCCCCTTACGGCTCTCTCACTCCCGCATACACAAATCCGCCACTCTTCACTCAGACCGATTAACCGGGCTCTAAGCCCCTGGCCGCTTACATATAAGACGTGTTTTCCTCAAGAAGAGGACGTGAAAGCGACGCTCTCGATCAGCGATGGTCGTTCCCGACGTCCTGTATGAGCTTCTTCCTATAACCGGGTTCGCTCTTACCGCTTCAAGTTTGTTTGTGCTCGTAGCCATGCACAACGAGAAGAAGGGAGCCTTCATGTTCCTTTACGCGTTTGCAGTCATCGGTAAGAATTCCTCCTTCTTTCTGTAGTGATTATTTCTTTCTAGACATGATTTCGGGGATAGCAATGCTATATGCAGGTTTTTTTGGTGTTTTCATGACCACGTACGGAGCTTCCAAGGTAGGAGCAGAAATAGTACAGATTATATGCATAGAACCAATCTAGATCATTCCTCCTTACAAGTGCATTACGACCGCCATACATCTCACCATTTGGTGCTGGATGGACTATGCGAACCTCGGAGTTTTGGCCATGCTCTGTATGGACAGATTGGTATCTGTAATTTTTGGACGAATATATGACACCGTAAGACAACATTGTAGAAGTTCGAAAATGAGTTCCTATCTTTTATCAGGTGTCAACAGTTTCTTTAACAAAAATCAACCTCGGAAAAGGCCTTTAAACAAAGTGTAAGGTTCTGGTTTCTGCTTCTGTTATACCATTTAACACAAAAATTTTTAAAACGAAAAATCCTTACAAAATTCGCATTTTCAGGTCTCAAAATGTTACTCTCACTTCTTGATCGTGATCATCATCTTCTTCTCATCCGCTCTTGTCTTCGGTCCCCAGTGGCGTTTTGCACTTCAAAGCTATCGGAATGAAACAGTGCGAGTGTCACCCCTTTGCTACTTCGACGAAGTTCTTGGAGACGGATTTAAGTTTGTCCACATGGAAATGCGACTGTGGACTCCAATTGGAGGTAAGAGCATAAACGACTAGTGAAGGACTACGGTAGAAATAATCCTCTGCCGCTCAAAAATTAGCAAAAAGTATCAACGTTATTTAGGTGTCGGATTCCTCGCTGTTGTCTTCCTCCTCTACTTCATCTGCAAATCCATTCGCAGTTGCAGCTACGGCTGGATAGAAGATGAGAAGCAGGCACAAACGGTAAGACTGCCATTCTATAAAGCGTATCCTACGTTTGCATTCAGCTTTACATGTGCATATTCATGCGCTGTGCACTCACTTCCCTCAGCGTTCATTTACCAATGATGGCGATCTCAAGCTTTTCGACTCAAAACGACGAGTCCCGCCAGGCGCAAGATTTTCTCCTTCGTCTCAGCCAAGCGATTCTGGTCGGCATCTTACAGCCTGGAGTGTATCTCATCGTCTCACCGTCATTTGTCTCTTCGGCTCGAATAATCTTCAACCGGTATACGTACAATACGAAGCGCACCTGGCAAAGTGCACGTAAGTGAACAAAAAGACAAACACAGTCTCTAAATGTCCATTTAGAAGACCCGCCTGAGGAGAAGCACGACCGAGACGATCCTCATTTTGGTAGCTGGTATAATACGAGCGGGAACATCATCGGAGAGGCAGGCATTCCATTTGAGCTCGATGCCGATGTAGAACGCAGCATTTCGTTCTACTGCTCCGATCGGGCACGGAAGATCGAAAACAACTACATGTAAATATGTAAATGCCTACTCATCTCAAATAAACTCTGTTGAACAAGAAATTGAAAGAAAAAATTGTAAGAGACATCGATATACACAACAGAGATAGCGGTTGACTCCGATCATTTGTTCAGAAATGATCACTGATTCTTAGCGAAAATGGAGTGTCCAGGACTTGAGAACATTCTGGACCATCCGCAACCACTTCACCAAGGTTGCTGGTCGTCTGATTGCCCTTAACATCAACTTTATCAAAGTCCAACCGAGGTGTTCATATAACGAAATGAACGATTCCCTATAACAGAGATTTGACACGAAACGAATTCTGCTGCACAGTGTGTATTCAGTCCGTATTTGGATTTTTAGAAACGAACCAAATGAAACATCGCACTAAAAGCTCCCTCTGCTACAATCCGCCTAACGGAAGAGAGCTCATCACTCCGACACGAAAAACCCATATCGTTATTGCGATCTGCCAACCATGCCCTCACATCGGGAATTTTTGCGCCGAAAAGCAATGGAGAGTGGAAATTACAGCACTTCTGAACGTCCCGATCAGTGGGAATTTGTCGAATAAATTCAAAAGACGAGGCGCTGCAAAATTTCTAATACGAAGTAAAGAGATCTATGGATATCGAAGAAAGCAAAAACAATCAACGCCTCGTTTTGAGCACTTTTAATGCTATGACGAAAGTTGCTGGAAGGGATGTTCAGTAAACCTACTCTATGACGACAGTTACTGATTTTGAAGTTGTGGGCATCGCAAAAAAGCCAAAAATATCATTGGATCAGCTAGGTCAGCGGTGCCAAAGAAAAAAAGTGATTGCGAAGAAAGATGTATCTGAGAAGTTCATCCTCCCACATGCCGACAACATGTCAATTTCCAACGTCGAAAATCACACAAATACCTTGATCGACCACCGGCGACGTATGGATTTTCAATACACCTTTCATTCTTTACAAGTTTCATAAGTCTTTAAAGAAGACGTAACTCGGTTACTTTTCATAATTTATCGAACGTTCCACAATGATGTCCATAATGGCTAGGCAATTCTTGCCAAATTAAAGTCACAACTTAACTTGCAAAATTCAGCAAAAGAAAATATCATCCAATATGGAAATATCCGTTCCGCAAAAACATATCGCTCTTCTTTGATCATTCATTTTCCTTCGTATCCATTTGTTTTGCTGCCCATAATTCAATTTACACGTTTACTTAAACCACACCAGCCAAACAATGTGCTTCCCTTTCTTTTTCCTCCTTCTCGAAAGTGTCTCAAAAATGCCACAGAAGCCCGTTGTTTGTAGATTTTCACTTCACCCACTCAGAGGACAGCGTTGCTTGCAGCTGATCCTCATCTTGTTTCAAAACCACCTACCTAACCATTAATCATGGCGACAACTGACCAGCAAGCTGACTCACGCACATTTTTTGTCCGTCTTTAATCATATCTGTTATTCACTTAGCAAAGCGGTACCACCGGGACAAAGCGGTGATCGAGGCCGCCCGCTCGTCCCTCTGTTACAGCGCGATTAACTCCAACTTTTCAAATGATCGCGAGGAAAAAGACGTTGGGCGAGTGGCCCTGTCCGTCGCCAACTGACGCCCGATGTTCTCCTTTCGGCTTTCGAAACTTTAAAGGTCCCACTCATGTATCATTTGGAACTTGTCTGGACAAAAATTTCTCCAGCCACTCCACTACTGTAGATTACGAGCGTGATATTATCGGTTGATAGC
>KN170976.1:46443-60043 GCA_000757755.1 Steinernema glaseri
ACTGCACTTTCCTATTTCCGACTAACAAAAACTTCAACAATAATTTGTAGGTGGACGCCAACAAATACCTTCAACCGATATGTACGAAAACACTCCAAAAAAGAGAAGTCTCCTTTCCATGGCGCGACGTAGAACCAGTGAGCTGAGAATGGGTCCCGATGGCACTATCATTACTAATGGGTATTTACATTGTTTAAATATACTTTATAACGGCTAAGCAGATATTTGGACGATGACTACAAACGCCCACGATCCCCTATCGAAAAGATTAAATCACTCTTCCGTAAGAGTAAGGACAATATTACGGTAGCAAGTGCCGGTCAGAAGCAAAACGGAAACCATGATTATGGATATTCTTCTGCTGGCTCGAGCAGCCGGTAAGTGTTGCTCTTTCGATGATCCCTCAATGACAACATACAGGTACAACACCACAGATAAGGTATTCGGTAGCTACCCATCGTCTACGCAAACCTCACGAGATCCAGGACTCTCTTCGCAGTACCGAAAGTACACTGGAGGTAAGCAGCGTAAAATTTTTCATATTCCAACGACAATAGGCACCTCTGGATACAACCGCTTCAATTACTCGAATGCCGCGCCTTCCACTGGCGAACGACCCTTACGACACTGGTACGATGATCCTCATCTCTACTAGTCGAAGAACTGAAAGTGTACACATCTTTTCCGGTCGTTAATCACTTGTCTCAAACTATCCTTCTTTCCGTTGTCCCCTCCAATTTAGCGCGCGTCAGCTCTCCGGGATTGCTCATTGTAAATTCGCCTACTCTAGTATAATCTAAACTGGTATTTCCCATGTTACGCATGTTTTGACGATATTGATGTTTGGAGAGTGGATATGCTCTAGTCGGCTTGATGAAGTACAACGTTTGAACAAATTTTATTGAATCGCATTAATTCTTAATTTATCTATTTTCAGTAAAATGGAGTGCGAGATATGATATATAGTTGAAATAAAACCGGGAACATATTTGGAAGTTGAGGACAGGAGGTGACAGTAACACATCTGAAAAACCGGCTTGCGATTAGAAAGATTGTCAAACGATGTTGACTTGTGTTCATGAAAGTCTGAATAGGCATCTTGCCAAATGCACTTTGTTAGCGGCATGACATACTTCGTCAGACACTATGGTGGCATTTGGTATTAATTACAAGATGCATGCAATATAAAATAAGTCATAGCCTTGAATAAGGAAAAACCCGTATGTGTGGTTCCGGATCTTGCAAAGCAGAAGCTCGTCTCATTCTCACTGTTTACTATTTGTTATTCACAGTAGTTGATCTCTAGGTGATTTAAATACATATCCTCCATTAATCATCTCCCTTGATTTCTAACGTTTTCCCGCATAAGGTATGATGCTTGGGATTAAGAATTATGTACAGAGCAATAAAGGTAATCTTTGCGGCGACAAAATATGCATAAATGCGAAACACGTGCAAAATAACGCTGAAATAAAACGACCGCTCAAAAATGTGGTATATTCGGATTGTTCAAAACCTCGCTGCCCACATATAAAGTGTTAAGGTTAGCTGAAATGGGCATATCAATAATATGCCACCTTAATATAAAACTAAGGAAAATGAATATTTGCCATCGCCGAAACGCATTATAATCGAGTGCTGTGTAAGTTCTTGTTTAAATCAAATATGGCGCTTAGCGCTAAGGACCCTTGACTCAGAATAAGATCGGTCATATCCCTTAAGCGCTAGTAGTCTTACACTTGAGATCATATGTTTTTGTGTGTAAATAAAACGTATACCCTGTTGAGTGTTTGGTACAACAACTAAATTTGTGTTCTCCTTTCACGTAAATATGGTTATTTTCAGTTTCGTTTGGACTATGCGATTACAAGTGTAAATGTAGTCGTTAATTTGTCTCTTGTAATCTCTGTTTGTCAAGACGTGAACTGGATTATAGCAATGTCTCGACTTTCCATCAACGAGAGATTACTGCTGCGAAAGGTCCCGCATGACCCTCGTTGTCCTCATTCCCATTAGCATCACTGCAACACGCCCCGAAAAACACGCCTCTTTCGGTTACTTTCCCAATCTTGCACCGAAATTTCTGGCCTACTGCCGACTCGTATACTTCCATTTCCGTCCTGTTTATGTAAAATTTATGATACTCAATTTCGTGATTAGTAGTATTGTCATTACGTACTGCGGGCGCCTCCTCAGCTGCTGAGTGCTCACAGAGCTCCTGCGTCATTTGATGTACAAGGGCTATAGTCGTGCAATTGCAGACTAGTAATTACTCGAGTCCAATGAGATTCCTCATTGTCTTTACGGTTCTTGCTGCCCTAACAGCCGCAGCTCCCATCTACTGGTATGATATGGAGAAGCAGCTCCTGTATTCCTTCGAAGATCCCGACTTCTTCCGTTTTAATACCTTCGTGTCAGACTACAAAGACCAGCCAGTAAGTGATTACCCACCATCAGAGATGCAACACATCTTAGATAATTGACATAACGCGAGCGAAGAAGTCTCAATCCGCCTACACTTCAGCTGACCAACTGCGAAACTATCTCCGGAACATTAACTTGCGGGTGTAGTTCCGAACTACGTACTTACTAGTATTTGAACGGTTGAGGAACATCAGTTTCATTCAATAAAATTAAACTTAAGACGAATAAGGCTTTAAATTACAAGTCATGTACAGAACAAAGTATGCATAAAGGCAATTTCCGGCAGCAATTTAGTATCCACGATGAACAGGCGGGTCGATATCCACAGCCCGATCATCCATAGCGTCCAGCGTTTGCGTGTAGTTATTAAGGATGGCGAGGATTTGATTGTTCAGCAATTGAACTCGGCGAATGCGGTCCACGAATCGACTCAATTTCTGAAATTTTCCAAGTTAATTACCACTCAGGGAGATTAATCCGAGAATAGGTCCCATGCCGTCCATTGTCTTCTGTCGCATATACGTAAAAAATACGCTCATAACAACATAATGGATGAAAAACGAAGGCATACGGCGCACTCTTATGCTTGAGAATATTAAAATCGTCAGTCAAATGTGGAGATTCCGATTTAATCCTCTCAATAGCTTCCAAATATATGCCGAAACCAGAAAGACGTTTATACTCACCCTTCCTTCGGCCATGCCGTCCTTTCCATCCGCACGGTGAACGCGAAGGATGTGATAACAAAAATCCAGCACTTCGAAACGGCGATGCTGTCCCAAAAGCATGATGATAACACATCCTGCCCAATGAACACTGTCTCCAAATACTTCTCTGAAAATATTCAATAATATACGTACTACTAAAACGTCTCATTACTCAACGAGAGGGGTATGTCTGGTTTCATCTCCGTTACCGTTGGTCACTCGGGGTTGATCGGAGTTTAGCGTGTCACAAATGGCGAATTGTATCGCTGACCAAATCCGGTGGAACTGGTTACATTCATCGATCCACATTATTCCATTGTCGGGATCGGGACCATTCCAGATAGGGTTATGTGGATGATCATGTAGCATCCCTCGCAACTTTTGTAAGATGTTCTCGAATATATTCAATCCACAGCACAGGCGCTCTTTTGTTAACAGTTCGCCTTCACGGGCAATGTGGGTTTGCTAAAAAGGTACTTAGATATTCTATGCAAAATTCTTCGGAAAACACAGTAAATTCGCGTAAACGATTTTACGGCTACTTTTCACTATCCTACAATGGAATGGAAAGTAACGAGTAACTTACATTCCTATTTCCGATTTGGTCAATCATCGATGCGATCTGAATACGTTGGTACTTTTGCTCGAGACGTTTCATCTTCTGTTCTTGCTCCTCTGTCGCTGAAAAGCTATTCGTGAATCGAAAACCTTTCACGCAAATCATACTTTTGGCCTGTGGCCTGGGAATCACGTTCGTGAATGGTGCAGCGCACAGGAGATCTGAAATCTCCTCTTGTCCTAAGGCCAGTTCAAGCTGCATGCAGAAAAGGATATTATTTCCAAACTCGCGAAGGACTTGAAAGAGGTCTCTCTTCAACTCGGGGTATGCAAGAACTTCTTTTAAATGATGCAAGTAGTACTCCAAAATAGCTGAAAGGAGGATATCATATACAAAGTAAAGAACAAAAAAACGATAATTACCTGGTGACCCATAATCGTAGAAGGGCATTTTGCATACTTTTGGCATTAAATTCATGAGTTCACGAACATGATTTCTCAGCGGACCATTAATGATATGATTACTTAGCTATAAATATTTGCAATAAACGACCAGTGTTCGAACTAACCTTAACCAGCTCCTCGACGATAACAGCAATTCCTTGGTATCCCAACAACCTAGCCAGAGCTTTCAAATGTTGTGATCCAATAAAGCCAGCATACATCGAAAATATGTTGCTAAACGCAACGATCAGTGACTTAGATCCCCACAAGTACGCGAAGCCAGCAGTCGGAGGCTTTTGTCGAACAGGTTCTTCACGATAATGCACCTTAGAACGTACAAATCGATGCGTGGAACCGTTATAAGAATAGTGCGGAATAAAGTCGTAGTTGATTTCCCAGAAGGAGTGAAGAGCAATGCGCCCATAAGGCGCAGAGACGTTGTGATTAGCTTCAGTGAGAAGATCGTTGAAATCAGCCAATGAGCCGACATGTTCCTTCAGTAAGCGATGGCACAACCTATTTGCTTGAATAAGCTGTTCTAACTCCTAAATTTTTCACGGTAATGTGAGTACAGCGAGGTGATATTTACCACGATAGAAGTAAGGCTTTCCGACTCAAATTTGGAAATAGCAACGTCGAGTGAGCGTAAAATAGCTATATTCAAACGTTGTCCAACAAGTCGATTTAAATCGATGGAGCGTCCAAGCAGCTAAAGTATAAAAGTTACTAACTATTTAAAACACCGTTTAATAACCTGAATATGCCGCTGCTTCAGTAAACTTTCAAACCGAGCACATGCAGGTGTTCTGATAGTAATTCCTAACTTTGTACATTCTGATTTGAATTGTTTATCCAAGAGCATGCTAAATAGGGAATTGGTTATGTAATGTTAGAACTCCAACTTACGATGCGGACAGTTGCTTATAATAGGTAAATACTGCGTCCGATAGCTTGTAGACAAATTGATCGAAGCAAAGGTTAACCTCTGCTTCAACTTCATCGTATAAGAACTGCTTCTTGAATTTACATAATGAATACATCGCTGCGTCGTTGTACAAATCGAGTTGGTAAAGGATGCATTCCGTCAACGCCGGATCTTCACTTGTTAAAATGTAATCCGTCAAAATCCATGGCATGGACATTTCGATTGGAAATTGGATCCGTTTTCCCATTGTCACTTCCAGGTAGAATTCCCGGAACCACAATTGAGACAGCTCGGAACTCTGTTCAAGAGTACGAGAGAAGTTCAGCAACGCCGGCCAATGGTAAGACATTCGCAAAAACTCGACCATCTTTTTGCTGTGCTTTGGATCAATTTCCTTCCGAACCACTCGCCTTCCTGTACCCTTCTCGCGTTCAGAGATCAAGGATTCTAGCATCGTTCTGGCCATGTACAACTAAGATGAGAGTCACATGCAAACTCTAATTACAAATATAGAGAATTACCTGTGTTGTACTTGGAGGAACGTTTCTTGCTTCAAAACGAGAATCAGTCATCGAGGATGCGGCCTCAGCCCTCTTCTTTTTGTTCTTGGAAATGAGATCATTTGATCGAGGATTGTACTGCCCCGATCTGTTGTCGACACAAGTATCACAGATCGACTGAATGATACAGCTTAAAACATCTTTTTTATTTTTCATGGCCTTCTGAAGAGGTTCTCGCAGTGTGTTGCGCACAAAGTCTTGTAGCTCCGCATAAATATGCTTCCTAATCGCTTGTGTGAAATCGGCCTCCATCCTTTTCAAGAGCTTTTGCAGCCCCTTAATCATAGAAATAACCTAAATGTTCAAATTATGACGACTTTTAGAAAATAGCAATACTTCGATGAGAGCTGCCTTTTCAGCCGCGCTGTAGTTGTACCGCGTAGCTCGTTCATACTCCTCAGCAGTTTCTGGACAGTCGGGATTCTCTCGAGTGTTTGTTGGATGGAGCAGCTTCCACGAAATGGTTTCCACCACATCGCTCGTCCAAGAACAAAGAAGCTGAATGCCGCTTAGGGTCACCTCAGTCAACTCTCGGTTTTCACTATCAGTTCGAGGTCCTTCAACTTCGTACACTACTGCTTCGTTATTGATTCTGGACAAGTGTGTTACGTATTCGGCGTGGTGCTGCCGAATTGACTTCACTTTGTCGACAATATTGACATGGCACCTTACACTTTCAACGTTTGACAGCGGCCATTTCGAGACGTCAAAATGAGCACACTTCCTAACGAACGAAAACGGTTGAATTTGCATATCCCCATACAAAGGAACCACTTCAAGGCTCTAAAAGATGTAAACTAATAACGGCGTACTAAGGCAAAGTAGACCTCGAAGATTTTGTCTAAGCTAGCAATTGAGATTCTCTTCTTTTGGTCCAGCTTGTTTACAAATGCTTTCTCCGGTCCATCCATCAGGTACAGCGAAAATGCAAGAACCTAAAACTGCAATATATAGCGCTACCGTGGTCTCAGTTACACCTACCTTAACAAACATGTGCCGTTCGTCTGGACTAATATACATGTGGTTTTCGAAAAGATAGGAGCAAATATTTACAACATCAGCCAGAATCTCTTCGTATCCGTCGATACTCTGCAATTCCGCCTTCAAGTTCTCCCGAATCTTATTATGTGTAGCGAGAAACATGCTTAAATCATGCATATCACGAATCGTTTCTGAAGCGGGTAGTTTCACGTCTTGTTGTGACTGCAAGGATTGAGCAGCTCTGAAACGATAAAGATTAGTGGCTCACTATATATTTAGATGCAACCTTCGGAAGGTTGAAAAGTCATTCTTGATGGACGCTTTCATGTTCTTAAGCTCATCAAGGACTGCAAACATATTCATGAATTTTCCTAGTGTTAGAAGGTAAGCCTCAGATACGAAGTCTTTCCGCTTTTCTGGGTGACAGAGGCGCTTGATTTCGGCGCAAAAGCGCTTGGTTGCGTCATTCTACAATGTCATAAGATTAAACTTGCTTGTGATGAATAAGCCTACTGAAAATTTCATGAAGCGATGAAGCTTGTCCACCTCAGGGATGAGGACTTTTATAACCGTCTTGTTGATTTCAACGCGATTCGGTTGATCATTTGATTTTGCCATAGGCACAGCGCGGGAGCAACATCGCCACGTATACAGGTTTCCGGCATGTTGAAAACCTTCTGCAAGCATTTCGCTCTAAATTAGAGTGTTTATAAAAGGTTAAATAGATGAAGCTTACAAATTCTCCATGCCTGGTCGCTTCTTCGATGTACTTGGCGTTTCCCGTTATGAAAGCATTACGATCCTCGAAGTTCGTGTCGAAGCTGACTCGATAATCAAGAGGAGCACAATGTGCCTCGAGTACAGGTTGACTATCGGTCAGTTGAAAATCATCGAGAAGCTGCAAAGAAAGGATATTTATATAGCACCTTCGGTTAGTCCTACCTCAACATTCCCGATTGCGTCGGCTAGTGTCACAGAATCGGCCGCCATAGGCGTTATCTACCAAATGATGCTGCGATTCCAGGCAGAATTGCTCTGAAAGAAGCTAAGCAATAAGTAGCGACAAAATCCGATGAGTAGGCAACAAAATGGCGCGTCAACAGCGATACAGCAAATAACTAGTGTTCATTGTGCACAGTTCTCACAATGCACGACGGACGGAAAAACAAACAGATGAGCACCATTCAATCCACCATTGCTTCAAGCGATCAGTGAACACACGCAGTCGTCTTTTGGGCCTATTCATCAGCGCTCTCCTTGCATTTCTCTGCTCGTCTGCACTTTCTCTGATCGCACCGATGGGACCAAAGGATCGCGCGGGCATGGTCTCGCCGAGAGTCATCCGGCCCGTTAAAAGCGGCAAACAGGATCTTCACATTTCCATCACTAAATTTTGCAACCCTAATGCAGATAAGGAGGTTCGTGAAGACGCATTTCTTCTCAATTACGTTCCATCGCCTACTTCACGATATGACCAGGCTCGAACGTTTTGTTATCTCCGCATAGATAGATATAAACTGGGCTGCGCGTGTGTATAGTGTGTTGACCTAATGTTCAGTAGCCTAAAAGCGATTGAACCTCGGCGTCGCGAATATTTTTTCGTACCTTCCTCGAATTATATCTCCTCTTCTGCGCTGATTCTGGGCTAGGTTAGCAATGGGACCACACACGCTGTTCGCTTGGAAAGTTCGCACGTTCGGATCAGTTTCCATTGCGATCCTTCTGTTTGTCTTCCGTTCTGGTGAAAGCCCTTCTAGTCTCTCGCGTAGTGCTTGATTCTGGGATTCAACCGGATGTCGTGCTGTGCACATGGGTAACGGTAAACCGTTTTTAGCTTGATACTGGTGTCGAGATGAAATAAACTGGTCAACACACAGGACATCCCCGATCTTCAGGCCGCTCGTCTGTTTTGCGCTCTGTGCATGTCAACTGCGAACAGAGAGTCCTCATTCCACGTTAATCTTCTTGCAACCCGTGCGTTCCCGCAGAGGCAAAATTCATTTCGTACAACGTATGTTTTCTTGTGAAGCTTCGCGAGCTCTCCACCTGGTCCCAAGACGCGAGAGCGTATAAGGAGGGGTCATGGCTGCTCGGACCGGTGTGAAGAGTAAAGGCGACGAAGAGGAACAACGAGACGGTGAAGAGTAGGCTAATAAATACAGTGAGGACCCGGGCTACTTGGCGTAGTAAATGTACTATGGTAGCATTATTACGATTGCAGTCAGGTAGTATAAGTCGATGATATTCTGGATCGGCTTCTGGACTTGAAGTTTCCTGCTGTGTAAAAAGTAAATTACAGCTTTATCGCTCAACGTACAACAGCTCATGATATGAAACTTCACGTATACAGTCAGAGGTAACCATCGCATGTCTTTTGCTTCGCTATACCGTAAACTATACAGTACAGTAATACAGTAAACTACAAACCATTTACTACCAAAGCTACTGCGCCTTATAAAATCTAATAATGACATTATTTACGATTCATTCAATTATTCATGAGGTCAGCAGCTGATGAACTGTCGTTCCTAAATGAGACCATCGATTCATTACTCCAGACGTATACGTTTGCTGCTCGCATAATAGGGCTTTGGAAAGGGAGTATCATTGTATGTTTCATGAGCTCGTGCTCTTGCATGCGATGTTTGTACCCATCGTATCTGAGTCGCGGGACCGTAACCCTAAAACAACAATAATCACGATTTGGATTGCACAATGGTGTTCTCTCACTCGGTCATTTCTTGCAGCAATACGGAACAGAATAGCTGGTTTTGGCCCATGTTCATTATCGATATGAGCCATATTCAGATTGTGTGTTGTAACTGTACACCGAGCGGACGGCCCCACATAGAATCTGAAGAACACGACACCATCCTTGACTACGGAAGAATTTGATTTGACTGCCAGATGGACAGTATACTCAATAATTTCACCAGGACAGTGTTGTGGAGGTTCCCAGGCGAGATGGGCACCTCCTATAACCTTTGTTATTCTCACGTCAGTTGGACTTCCAGGAAGACCCGGATAACACGTTTTGAACGCTGACATTTCGGACCACAGTCCTCTTCCACATGTATTTAAACTAGCTACTCTGAAGCGGTAAGCCGTTCCTGGAACTATTTCTGCTTTGCGTATAAGTGACAAGTCGACCCGTCCTGGCTTAAAAATGACCAAAATATGGTGGATATACGAATAAACGTTATGAAATATACCGTTATTGGAAATTGTCTGCCGTCTTCCGTAAATCGAGTAGATAAAAAGTGATGCGTCACTCGAATGCTGTTCTTATCGATAATGCCAACATCGTGCCAAAGATTTTGAGGTTTCTCGTACTCCGAGTTCTAAAAAGAAAACATGAGCAACTGTTCGAAGCATGTCGGACACCGAAGCATAGTGTGCTTCCTGCTTTGTGTTGGTGCCACTTGTGGATGGTTCCCACGAGCAATCTGCAAGAATGTCGTGTGGCAGTGTTGTCTGAAATCTGCTCTCGTCGGATTAAAGCATTTGAACTTGTCCGTACATCTGTCTTCAACGATTCGGGATTACTATAGCTGGCTTCCTCTTGTACATCGGATTTTTTATCCAACAGACTTAATGTGTCCTCCTGTAGTGAATGTTTCAGCTGAAGGATATGAATCCTTACACCTTACGTGATAGTGGGGGTCAAATCCATTTCCATGACTGTTCGTTTCTTGTGGAACAGGTCCAACATTTTGAATTTGTAAGACATATGACGTTGCTGTTAGAATTCGCTCCCAGTGAACCGATAAAGCGGTAGTTCCAGCTCGTAGTAGTTCCACTCGTGGCGGAGGTGGTGGTCGGCTCACATCAATGTACCAAAGGTCTGTTGTCACTTTCTTTCCGCCGTCGCGCCCAGAAAATAGGTATAATCTGTTTCGTATACTAACCATGCTGTGCATCGTCCTTGGGGATGGAACTTTGTCTAAAAGATACCATTTATAGTTTGATATCTCCTTAATCTGTTATTGATACATACTTTTTGTTTCGTCACTAATTTGGGGGTTTTGCATTTCCCAGCGGCCTTCAGCCAGATTAAACATCTCTAGTGTGTTGGTTGCTTTCTCAATATCTTGTTCACCGGACGATGTAGATGTCAAGCCACCGAATACATACAAACTGTAAAGTCACTTAAACACGATACTGATATAATATTACCTGTCTCCAACTATGTTAATAGAGTGGTGAGATCGAGGTGAAATCGGAATGCCGCTAACTGCAGGATTCGTCCAAGTCATTGAGTTCAGGTCGAGGATCCACAAGTCGTTAAACCTGCAATGGCCAAGCCCCCCGAAGACGATTAATTTCTTATCGTTTCCTCGTTCAAACAAAGCTGCTGCGTGGGACTCCCGAGCTGGAGGTCGAGGACCGTACGTCTGAATGCTACACATAGAAGGTTTAAATGATAAGTGGCGCACTTGAGGAAATTCATAATGCAATTCTGGTAAGTGAAGGTTGACCATAAAAATGTCGTTCATGTGGTGATGAATAACACTTTCTGTCCCATGGTCTTGTTCATAGACACCTCCGAAAATGTAACAGTAACCGTCGCTACTGACGGTCAGCGTATGTCCCGTTCGTGGACGTGGGTATTCATTCCTGGCATTTGGTTGCACCATCAAACGAGACCACTCAAATGTTGAGGTGTTTAGCTCGTAAAAGTCTCCTTGAAACCTGTAATTTATACAAGGTGTCCAAGTTGAGGTCTATAATGGCTCGCTGACCGATGATTCAGTACTCCGCCGTATATGAATACACTTGACTTGTAGCCTGACATGGCGAATCCAGAAGTACCTCTTGGGCATTCTCCTGCCACTTCAATACCCACCCACATATTTCTGTCTGAATTCATAACTAATATTCACTAATGCAAAGTCGGTTCTACTGACCTGGATTATAAACATGAACCATATTATTTAAGCCATCTCGTGTTGCCCCAAAAACGACCATGTAGCCTTTGAGAGCAATCGCCTGATGTCCTTCGAGATAGCTAAAACAGCGAATAGCAACCCTGTACAGGATGATGTGCAATTACAAGGGAATTTGCCCGTTGCATTTTTCGATCTTTTTCCAACTGAGCTGGGCGTACCCGTCGTCGTCTTGAATAGGAGTGATGGGTTCCGGATCTATTGGTTCATAAAACAGTGGCTCCGTTTCAGAAGGCACGAGCTGAGGAAGGAGTCTGTGCAGCTGATTGATGGCGTTCTTGTCCACTGTCTGTCTCGGTGGAACAGGACGCGGTCGTGGATGAAGCTCGGTTTTTATCACCGGAGTTCCAACTTGTGCAGACGCCGGAGCATTTCCCGGAGACAAAACTCTGGGTTGACTAGCCCATGACTGCCATTTTGGGTAAACTGGAATGACCCGGGTCACTTTCAAAACGGGTCTTGCTGTGGGTACTGATAAAGTTGGTGCAGGACGAATTAGCTGCCATTGACTGATTGAATTCGGATATGCGTTAGGCGGACCCGGCTGGTTTAAAACTTCTTCTCGCTGCATCGCTACCGTCTCGCCCTGTAAAACAGCGGCAAAAATACAAGATGTGATTTCCGTATAAATAAGCAAAAATGCGCAGCGCAGAACTCTTCCTCAGAGGTCAGCTACTGGAACTTACAAATTGTTGCGTTACATTGTGATTGTGGTTAACCGGTTGTTGGTCAGTTGTTTGAGTTACGTTCGTTTCATCGTTCGTTTCATATCTCACCATATACTGGTTTTCTTCTGCCGAACTTTGTGGGCAGTCCACCAACGGCGCATATCCATATAAACTCTGCAAACTATTATTTACAGCGGCATAGCTGCGCAAGTGAGAGAAACTTGGCTTTTGATTTGAGTCGTTCAGAAATCGAATGTTACTCGGAAACATTGAAAAGTAAAATAAAATACCTTATCATTGCCAATGTTTTCGGCGAACAGTGGTAGGTTTGACGACATCAACGCCCGACAATTATGTAAATTGCCGGTGGAATGTTGCTGACGAGAGGATCTCCCCGCGGAAGAGTTATTTATCGTGGCCGTCGTCAAGAGTCTGGCGATAGTGAGATACGTACACCGTATGGCGAGGACAGCGGTGGCAAGTTGAGAATTGTGTTAACCGATTTTTCGGGAAGCACCCGCGACGATCCATCGTTTTCCCTTTATCGGCGCAGCAGCAGAAGCATTTGGTTTGTTCTAATTTAAAGTTACTGTTTTTTGGCTTTTGTTCGATAGTCACGACATGGTGATGGAGAACAACTATACAGATGTGCGGCTAGATATTGAAGTACATATTTAGATTTGCACACCGCCTGTTTGTTGTTTGCGTTCGCGCCATGAAGCATTGATGATATCTGCAATTAATTAGTGTTTCATAAATTTTCAGAGTGCAGAAATCGAATGTTTCGACGGATGGCGTCATCTGCTACTGGTACAGCAACGGAAGGACCGATACAGCAGTTGATTAGAAAAAAGCTAAGCAGTTATTTCCAGGTGAGCTTACTTGTCCCGTTTTTTTCCTACTTGTCCCGCTTTTTTAAATCACATTGTTATTGGCTGTGCTCAATGTGAAATTTAAGCATGTAATCTAAGCACATTCTCTAGATGTCGTTCCTATCGTTATTCTTTGATTATTGCAGCCCACTCACTTGGATATCGTGTGCGAAAGCTATATGCACAACGTACCGAAAGGGGCTGAGAAACATTTCAAGGTCCAAATCGTCTCGGATAAGTTTGAAGGCGTTTCGGTAATTCAGCGTCATCGGATGGTTAACTCCTGCCTAGCGGAAGAGCTCGCCGGTCCAGTCCATGCCCTTCGCATCGATGCCCATCCACCATCTAAGTTTACGGGACAACAGCCAGCTCCTTCTCCAGCATGTAGGGGCGGTGGACACTTGTGAGCTGTCGGTATTTTATTTCTTAGAAATTTGTCAGTTCATATTTTGTTATGGAGGATCATAAAATCTTTTGTATATATATGCAGGCACTTTGATATAGCACCGAATCTG
>KN170976.1:60150-93187 GCA_000757755.1 Steinernema glaseri
TCTTTTAGAATTATGAAGATCACTGGTGAGGAACAGGCAAGTGTCAGGAGTAAACACATGTTGAGCGGACCGACTTATTTGAACACATCGTCCAGGATGCGGTCATAGTCGACAAGGCCAAACACGCGGACCATGTGAAAGTTTCCCGTTACTTTTTCAACTGCGCTCTGAACAAGATGCAGTCAGAAGTATCATTTTAATGCATCTTACTTGTAGCGCTGGAAGTATGAGGAGTGAATTGCCGACCTTGAGCGGACCGTCATCGATGCCGTTTTTCTCGTAGTACGAGAACCAATCTTTATACAAGCGATTGCGTGCGACGCCAATAGTGTTCCTCGCAATTTGACTAAGGCCGGCAATGTCTAAAATGTGGATCGTATGCGTATATACATCGGGGGTTGCTAGTAGTGATACAAGTCCAATGTCTCTCACATTCGATTTTTTAGCTCCACACGTGGGATTAGTGGCGCCGGCAGCCGCGCCAATTTGGATTCTGACCTCGCGCCTAGCCCAAGCCATTTGTGTTGTGTTCTGTACCACGCGGAATACTCATGATTCGGGGTAATTGATGAAACGCAGATGAAAGCTGATGAAATTATGTATTGCTTGCGGCACCATCTGTTATTTCGGAGCTAGGTCTTTCTCTTTTCCTACATGTACAATTTTACCAATTAATAAGAGGAAAATGGGTACGGTAGTAATCTTCTTTTTTTTTCTTATTCACATACATACCTGGATTAAGAAGAACAATCAGGACGAGCGCTACGAACTCTGTGTCTGTCATTCCCAAGTGGTACATCGGTCTTGCAATTTCTTCCAGGGCAGTCCTTAGCGTAGGCAGGACAATTCTCCGCATTTCGTCTGCTTCGAGGAACGGATTAGGCAGGGCTTGATCACCTTCTGGCCGCGTGATAGTACACGGGGCCTCCGGCGAAAGATCAATGTAAGTGAAATCACTTTGTATAAGTCTTTTGCTGTCTAAGCCGCCACATGTCATTGTAATATAGTGCTTTTCGAGGAGGTTGAATGGAACAGAAACGTTCCGAAACAGCAGAATCTAAAGAAAACAAGCAGTGCTGGTGCTCCTTGAAGCATATATTCGGGTAATTTTACAAGGCGTATTCGCTTCCCGGAAACGCTTGGCACTGTTTTAGAGTAATTTGTTTGATTTAATACATCGTAAATTAGAACAAAATGGAATGACAAAAGGGAATAAATGAATGAATTAAACTCATGAATAGGAGTAAATTTATAATTGCAGCTTGGAAAAATTTGGTTTAAATATGTACCTTGTCGTCAACACTCAGCATAGAGAATGGTGAGATGCTGTTTACGAGTTCCACCAGCAAAGAGACTTGAAGACGCATGGTATCTTTCCTGAGTGTGCTTCCAAAATAGGATGGAGCTAGTATCGGTGGTGTCCCTCCTAATATGTCTCGTAATGTTGGAGGACAGACGATCATCCTTCTGCGTTCTACCATTTTTCGATATGCACATATCATATCATCGATCATGTTGGTTTCTTTCTGTGTCGGAGGCTGTACTGGCAGTGTTGGATTGATCGGTTTCGGATCTGCTAAAATGTAAGGATTCGGGAGCTGGAATGTCTCCATATTTGAGAAATGCTGAGTTTAATACTTGCCGGAACGGGGCGACATTCTTCGTAGTTGTAGGGCGTGTGTGTTATGACTGGCTGTGGCTGCGAAATGTTGAAGATGGGTTGTGCACTTGTACTTGCTTTTGACGTTTGGGCCACAGCGCTAGCATAAATATTTCGAATCGGCTGGGGAGTTAAATCAAGCTCAAGTTAGTTGGCATAATTGTAGCTTGATAAGATATTTTGAACTTACAAAGTCATTTGCACTGGGAATCGCGGAAACGGAAGCAATAACTGGTTGTCTGGAGAAGGCGAGCAGTTGTTCAGCAAGGACGTTTCTGTTGAATGTGATTTAGTGAACTTTCTCTTTATTGTGTTGACTTACGGTGGATCCAACTCTGCTACCGAAGCCATAGAAAACACTGTTGTAGAGATTGCTTTTGAACTGTTAGTAGGAATAGAAAATGCAGAGTTCGAGTTTGTAACATTAGACAAAAGGAAACTGTTGTCGATAGTTTGCGGCGAATCTTCCTTTGTTTCCACATTTGGTAACGACGGACTCGATTCATTTGGAGGCCGTTTTTTTAGTTTTTTGCCGATGACATCGCGGTGAGGTTGCACAGCTGTAACACGGTCGTCATCAAACCCATGCCTTCGAGTAGTACCTTCTCACCTTTCGCGTCCATCCCAACCAAAAAACATTTTTTCAATCGACAGGCTCGGCAGAAACATCTGGCGTCTGACGTAATAACACAACTATAGTTCCGGATAACTCGTACTAAGTCTTACTTGGGTTAATCTCGCAGTCACCGTCTTTTCGGCAAATGTACTTTCGTTTTTCTGCTATGGACCGGCGGAAAAATGCGTTACAGGCAGCACACGACATCGCTCCGAAGTGGTAGCCATTGGCCACACCGCTGCACACCTTTAATTGAGCAGAAGATGCAGAAAGGGATGTGTTCAACCTTACCCGGCATTCTTGACGCCCTTCGGATGACATCGATGCAGACGCTGCGAGCACAATCTCCGTCCTCTAACGAACACGAGAACGGAAGATATGCGCGCGCTGATCAAAGAGCACTCCGCCAGAGGACAGTGCGCGTTAAAACTGCATTGCACTTGCGTGTGGTCTAAGAACTACGTACACTAAGGTACATGAACAATGACAAATACACTTAAAGATGTGAGTACCTCTGTTTGACCTACAAGATCAATAGTTTCAGAAATTGGGTCTGACGACCCGTCAAACCAATTTGGGTTTGGGAGTTAGGTTCGCCGGGGCATTGTTTAGAAGCCTAAATGCTTGAGTCGGGAATCTCAGAGCCGCCGTGCTAAATGTTCCTGTGAGATCAAGGAGGTCACACAATACCAATTCACAACGAAGCGACGGATCTTCTGATTGCTTAACAATGAAATCTACGTACCACATCAGATAACTAGAGGTACAGGAGCTGATAAAGTATTAGGTTAGGTATGAGGTCTGATATGTTTAAAGAATTCCGACAACGTTCCGCCCTCTGGAGTGAAATGTAATTTTATTCCGGGTCTTTTCCACTTTAATTAACTAATTATCAAATTATTACTTACAAGCTGCTTTATAACGGTTTCCATAAAGCGTTCAATGTAATTCAATGCGTTGAAGTCCAATACAGTCACAACAACGGTTGGCGGCAGCGGGTTTTTGTATGATGAAATCTGTCGCTCGTACTGACTTATAAGTAGACCTCTCGAGATTTGATTTTCAGCTGTGCTATTGTTTTAAGGCTCCTCAGCCACCGTTTAATGCGTTAACATACCCACGTGAACATCACACTTTCGGGTTATCGGTATTGTGGAACTACATTGTTTAATTAAGCTACCCTTCATGTTACATAACTGTAACTAAAACAGTGAAACAAGGAGCCATTTTAATTGTGATCGCTCCTTGCCAGAACACCCAATCACATTGAATCGTCATGTCTCATTCTGATGCCCCGACACTTAAATATCGTCCATCATCTGTCTGACCGAACATAGTACATATATCATACGATTACGGTGAGTGTCGGGCGGGGAGCCAATGAATAAGCAGATCAATGTTAAACTGCTGGAGCTCTGGCCGTCTATTCACAGGCTTTGGTGATCTCATAGCCGTCAGTTATGCAATTTGTGTGTTGCAAGATTTCCGCCTTATATGAGCTCTTGCTGTCTTGGTAGCAAAACATCTGATTTCAGTGGGTATAACAAAAATGCAATCATCTCGGCTGCTCCTTCCTCTGTCCCGCGCTGGACTCATGTCTCAGACGGCGGCAATCTCCACAAGTGTGCCGTCATGCACCACCGAAATGCACCGCTTCCGTTCTCCAGTTCTTCCCAGCAACCGCGTAAGTGTTTTTTCGCGCTCTTTTCACCATTGATAACGAGCTGTCCGTTGTTTCCACAATCATGTTTTGTGCTTTTGTAGGGTCAGTTGGCTCGTTATGGAGGTCGTCAGACAGTTACTGTCTTGCCCGGTGATGGAATCGGTCCCGAGATGATCAAATACGTCCGAGAGATCTTTGACTTTGCGCATGCTCCTATCGATTTCGAAGAAGTCCCGCTTAGCTCAAATCTCCAGGGTGGAGAAGCCGATCTCGACAATGCCATTATGGCAATTGAGCGTAATGGTATTGCTCTGAAGGTAGGAACACTGGTTTGTTAATATCTGACAATACAACCTTTGCAGGGAAACATTGAAACCAAGTTTGATGACCCGCAGTTCAAGTCTCGTAACTTGGAACTTCGTCGCCGGCTCGACTTATACGCCAATGTTCTGCACTGTGTTACTGTGCCTACTATCCCTACTCGTCACCATGGGATCGACATCGTAATGATCCGTGAAAACACGGAAGGTGAATATCATCACAGAAGTTTAATATTGTTTTGGGTTATTGTTAGGTGAATACTCTGGTCTTGAACACGAAACCGTTCCTGGAGTCGTCGAAAGTTTGAAGGTAATCTTTGTTGATTTGGTACCATTTACAATTTACAACGTTCAGATCATCACTAAAGAAAAGATCGAGCGCATTGCCCGCTTTGCCTTCCAGTATGCCATCCGCCATAACAGGAAGAAGGTCACAGCCGTCCACAAAGCTAACATCCAGAAGCTTGGAGACGGTCTTTTCCTGAAAGTCGCTAGCGAAATGGCGAAAAACGAATACCCGGAGATCCAGTTTGAATCCATGATTGTCGACAACGCCTCTATGCAGCTTGTCAGCAGGCCCCAGCAGTTCGACATTATGCTGATGCCCAATCTGTACGGAAATATCATTTCTAACATCGCGTGTGGACTAGTTGGAGGACCTGGCTTGGTTTCGGGGATCAACGTTGGAGCACAGTATGCTGTATTCGAAACCGTAAGAACTTGGAAATACCATCTGCTTACGTCATCCTTCATTTTTAGGGTACACGCAATACTGGCACTTCCCTCGCTGGCAAAGACGTTGCGAACCCCACTGCTTTTATCCGGGCGGGAGTGGACATGCTCCGTTATCTGAACTATAACGCTCATGCGAACCTCATCAGTGATGCTTTATTCAAGGCTCTCACCGAAAGCCGCATCCATACCCCCGATGTTGGCGGAGACGCACGTTCTTCGGAACTCATTGAGGCTGTCATCAAGAACATCGACGAAGAATTGAAGAACTCACCATTGCTTTAGGGATCTTGATCATCTAGGGTTTTCATAGTGCCTAGCTTTGTTATTGAACCCCATCCATTCATATCTTGTTGTGCACTCCCTTCCAATTCCTGGCTATGATTCCCGCCGTTGGATGTCCGATAAAGGTTTATTTCTCCGTCTCATCTTCAACAGTATCATCATCGTTCCCTCGGGCTCGGTTTTTGTTCATGCAACTACTGACTTGCTGATCAACAAATACGTATATCCATATGGCAAACAGGGTGCCTAACGCAATCGGTATAGCTACGACCCCTGCGCTAACAACTCCTAACTGAAGAGTGAATACTGAGGCTGCGATAGCTCCAGACGTCGCGCCTCCAAGGCCAAGGCCAAATAGTACGGAGTCACCACATGCGATCATGGCGGAGGCGCATCCTGTAACCCGCTTCGTTTCGTTCAGTGCTTTGTAGCGCTCAAGTTCTGCCTGAAACTTATGTTTTTAGAATGTAACGTTCATGATATCTTTCATAGGCTACTAGTAACAGCAGACTAATTGGTTTGTCTCTATTGATACACATTGCAAAAATAAACAATATCCAGATCATCGGCCATTTCCAATGCATCAACCCAACTCACGTTTAGTTCTTCTTGCAGCCGCGAAAGATTTGCCTCTCGGACCTTTCCATCGCCAACTTTCGGACATTTCCCAAACATATTGATGGCGATGATGCCATGCTTTATGTGAGCTTCTTGAAGCTTCTTCTCGGACATCATTCGCGGTGCGGAACAGGCTCTGTCCATCCCCCTGCAGTACGCTACTTTTGCTTCCTGTGCTGCTTCCATACACATCAACTGGGCGTTTGCGTCAAGTATACTGCGGGGTGTTGGAAGATCAGAACCTTCGAACGTTTTGGCAAATTCCTTAAAATACTCGATCATCCGTTTTGACGTAACCTCCTTTCCGTTCACGATCTTCGGTTTCAGGACAAGGGGGTCCAGTAAAGCAGGAACCATAGATTTCACTGTTCCACGAAAGTTGGAGCGGATTTCTTAAGTGAAGAGTTTACTTATGGAGGGAAGCCAATAACATTATATGTCCAATCATTTACAAAATTTTATGCGTTTTGTTAAACAATGCCCAAAAAGAAGGATACGCGAATTCGGACAATAAAACGTAAATTTTTTCCTGTTTCGTAAACTAATTTCATGCGTCATCAATCTTTAATATGACAAGAAAGATTTTGAGTAAGTGCCTTTGGATTTTTTTTATTTCTTTTACTGCCGTTTCCCTTTGGATTGTCTGAAAATTATGCAAAGTTTTAATTTTGCCACAAACCTCTTATATGTCCTTTAAATGAGTTTCTTTCTGCCACCCTGTATCCCGGATGTGGTAATAGAAAACAAGTAAGATGTTCGAAACATTCAGACAACTGTTGCCTAATACTGCGAAGTTCGGCTGGTTGATCCGGTGACGTTTTAAGAACCTGCTGTAAATACGATTCTCCTCCTTCTTGACCGTATGAATATTCTTCAGGTGATTTAAAATCACGTACAACAAATGCCAAGGTCTAAACAGTTTTAATGCACACATTAAAAACTTTAGTTTCGTATACCTGGAAAGGCTTTCCGAACTGATGAGCTTCTTTTAGCGCTAGTCGTCCATATTCAACAAATAAGGACAAGTGCTGCAGAGCATCCTCTTGTATGTTGTCCACAACGTTGTATATCTGCACAGCGCTAAGTAATGTTGATAACGCAAAGATTGTAGTACACTGGGAATATGTTGATTGATTGTCAAATGTTCCTTGGGTGTCCATCTGTACGTGTTGTAGAAATGAAATTGAGAATGGAAGATACAGAACTTGCCAAGACGACAGCATATTTTTCACCGTTTCCTGCTTCAATCATGATTGGTTCACCCCACATCCATATTCCAGCCGTGTCACGTTTGGCACCAGCTCGCCAGTGAAATCCATGAAGTTGAGTGTCGTCAGAGAGCCATTCGAGGTTTAGATCATTCTGAAAACTGCGGATAGAAAATATCGGTATTTAAAACAGTGACAAAAGGGCCAGGTTAAGTAAAAGCGAGCGCAATTAAATTGTATTAGACCACAAATTACCTGCTGAGCGTGTTGCAGACTGTAGAGATACTCCAAAAAGAAGTTCAACAAGAAACTCTTTCCCTTTCGAAACGCTCCTGCTACGCTGATAATTACGACCTAGACTCCTGAGTACGTAGTATGATAGTATTAGCATCTAATCACCTTCTTGTTTGCGATGGCTTGGTGGCCCAGTACGCTGTTCAGCGCATGTTCATTAAGGCGAAATGATGTGCCTCCAGACTGGGGTACGATAACTTGCACCGGACGAACCTTATGTCGGTGCTCACTTTGACCCTTAGTGCTGAACTCCGGAAGAAACGGGGCCGTCCACTGGTCAAAGTCGAACGACATTTGTTCGTGGCGATGACACTGAAATCCGCACCACCACTTTAGGCTATGCAACACGCGCAAATCCAATTCGAGCGGGTCTTGTTTTTATTGAGTTACTCTGATAAATTAATGATAGAGGGCAAAGGGAGCGACCGATGGAATGGTGATGACGACTGGCCAAGTGTGGTAGTTGTCCAATCTCAACACTCTTGCTGCAACACCGTTGAACCGTCATTAATGCGATATTAATAGACTTGTGCGAAATGGAGAACGCGGCCAACCGACTGGGCAACCTGTGGCACTTAGTGAATTGACGAAAGCCCATTGAAGCGTGCTGCTTGCGCTGCTCCTCAACAGACGGAGAAGCCGAAGAGATGGACTGTTTTGTTTGCGCACTGCAAGCACGCATACCGGCAGAAAGGACACGGAGGATGCTCAATGAGTGGTACAAGAAGTTACACAGTCAGACTGTCGCTTTTGCTCTGTTAGCCACCGCTTTAGAGATAGGGGGGGGGACCAACTGCAATGAGATAATGTACAGGTCTGTGTAATGTAATTTTGTTGGCTCTTAATCGCAGCTTTAATTTTTACTGTATTCTCATTAGGTTTAATTACAATGGATCAGCACATCAGAAATTACTCATATCCACATGACTCAGTCAGAATCCTTGATCCAATTATGTACGTTTCTTCTTTCAAAGGATTCGTATCCCAGTACAGGGATTCCTTTAATTTCCTTTAGTGTTTCTCGAAAACATGCAAAACACGATAATCTGAGAGAATAACCGAAACGCTTGCACGCTCCATTACTTAACAAGAAAAACTGAAAACAGCACAATTTTCAAGGTCTTGCAACGGCAGTGAACTGCCATAGTGCCTCTGGCATAAGCATTCTAAGCAGCTGTGATATAAGGAAAATGCATATGTTTATAAATGTACGTCGAAGATGCAACAAATGTTCAATCGTCCGAATCAAGAATTCTAATCGACTGCATCATACTGTGTGTGAGTTATGTCATAGCTTTCAAGACAAACATTGTTGACAACTTTATGGTGTAAATAGTGCAACAACGATTTCTTTCTCATTTAAATACTAAAACATCTTTGTTTGAACTGTCCCTGTGGATAGACTTTGCTCCGGGGTTGTTCCCAGTTCTTCGAACGCTTTTAAATACACAATTTGCATTACATTTCTCATGAAATGTTTTTCGTTTATTGAATTCATTCCCAAAACTCTAGGAACGTGGCTAAAATGGCTACCGTATACTTTTAATGGGCGACATCTGGAAGCACTTGCCTTTAAGGTGCCTGCTACAAAGTATCTCCACTTCAGAGAAGCAACATTATGACATTCCATTAGCACTTTATCTAGGATGGTGCAAATTTACTATTTTCAGCGCACGCTAATGAATTCCAATAAATACGGTGGGGTCTACGTTGCCTTGTTATATCAGCAGATTCTATCAAGGACTACTCAGATTAAGCCGATAAGATATGAACTGCAAAAGATCAGGTGCGCAAGCCAATCTTCTCACATTTTAGGTTCTAACAGCGACTTGATGGCGGTTTTTGGAACGTACGTGGCCTGATCGTTGCAGTGCATCAGGAGATCATCGCAGATGAGTTTGCAGGTAGATTTTTTTTATGAACTTTCGAAGTTTTGATCACAACATGACGCTTTTTCCAAGCAATCTGAATTAGTCTGTTACCTGTTGTAACTGCATTTACACTTTCGTTCGGCCACTCAGGGTTGGATGTTGGTCGTAAAGATCATCTCTTCCCGGTAGGAGAGGCTCTCAGATTATGAGTCGGTACTTCATTGACCTCGACGAGTGGAGTGACCTCTAGTGGCCGTACCTATCCATTCCGTCATTTCCACGAGCTGTTCAGGTTTTTGCGCGTTCTATCTTGCATGAGTTCTGATTCATTCTGGCCCCCAATGCGCAAAATCAATGCGCAGAATGAACTTGTATCCGTAATTGAATGGTGTGAATAGTTATTTTAGAGCTAGTCGACGCTCGCGCTAAGGGTTTAGCAGCAGTTGTCGTTCAGCGATCTCTTGGGTCCTGAGCGGAAGATCGGCAGATGCAAATTGGCGGAGGCTGCTGAGCTGCAAACAGATCACGAACGACACATGTTGTTGTTTGTGCGCGCAGAATTCCTCATCGTTCTTTGAGTTGTCGTCCTTGAATATTGCCCTCTATCACTGAAGTTATTTACTTTGCACATTGCTAAAACGCCTCACCAAACTGCTTCACGCCGAGACATATTAAGCAGAATGCACATTATCCAGGATGAGACAGGAGATCCCTAAATCTTCTTTGTGACGCAGTGTGTTTATGAGCGCACTGCTTCCTTGTATGCGCATCTGAATAAAGTTCCCAGGTTCTTTGATCTCAGTGGGCAGTACTTAATCACACCCCTCATTCTCACGTTTTACGTGGGCGAGATAAACGATACTGTCAACGTGAAACGCTGGACGTTCGCACGTGTATTTCTTATTTTGTCCACCATCATTGTATTCGTTCAGATAACAACGATGACGAATAGACTACTAGCAGGAAGTGCTGGTGACCACAACAATCGCGATATATTCACGTCATTAAGAAGTGACGGCCTCAACTCATTAACGAGAGGCAATGTTATTCATAAAGGTACTGTGTGCTACTGAAGTTTAAATTCCATGAATGATGTTATAGGCGTGATTCACGCTTGCTGCAGGAAAGGATCTCCAAAATGGCCCCGATTATATGAATGCGGGGAACCGATGTTTCCTCCCTATCGTGCCCGTCGACTTAGTGAGACGTCCAGCATCAATGATTCCACTGTTTCGGGGAACGTCGATGTGTCGAAAATGGTGGAAGAAATCGAAAATTTAAAGCGCGTGATTGGGCAGCTAAAAAGAGAGGGAAACGATAGGAACTCAATCAGAGCGAGACGATCTTTTGACGACGACGGAATTGGTTCAATGAATGAAGCGTCGCCTTCTTCGTCCGGTCCCCCTTCGCCACCGCTTGGAGTCCGGACTGCCGGACATCCACCACCCCCTCCTCCACTTCCTCCAGCAGAGTTCTTGAAGGTGAAACCCCCGAAAATCGTAATTGCGCGTAGATCGGACGCGACAAGGAAGGCCCTTAACGAGATGTCAAAAGCCAGGAAATTGGATATGATGTCCGTGTTGAAGGATTTGGGCTCAGTGAAGCTGAGAAAAGTCCCAAGGTACTTTGTGTGCATTTTTTCCACCTTCCATTCCTTTGTTTGCAGATCTCCCGGAGGCACGCCTATGCGAACACCGTCCAACAGCTTCAATAGTGCACAAAGCGACCCGGGGGCGCTAATTGCCCAGGCCCTCCGTCAAAAGTTTCAAGCTTTACATGAACTTTCCTCTGACTCCGAGGCGGAGCTAAGCTTCTCGTCGTGGGTCGATGAAGACTAGCGTACAGCCATTAGAAACTGTTTATATTTATATGTACGGGTAAAAATGTATCAGAAATATGAGATTTTGCGTACTGGGCGTGTCATTGCGTTTGGATTTGTCTCCAAAGAGAGGGGTGGTCGCTGTCCTGTTGGCTTCACTTCATAGGGTTCGAACGTCATAGTAGCAGATAGGTATTCACTAAATAACTCCTAACAAAACTCCTTGGGACAAAATGAATTTGGTCTCCGATCGGATATTGGACTTTGCGTGTTCGGCTTATTTGCAAGGTACTTCAACCAACCCGGATATTCACGCACGCTATTTCTTCGTTATCTAACTCTGATGCCGTCGGAATTTGAATCTTGCCATTCGCACTCCCCCGCTCGTGATGTTCTGGGGTCCAACGCACTGAGCTCAATTATTGAACTTGCTGCAACCCACTAATTGGCAGGACTCAAATTAAGCTGTGCCCAATTAGAACGACGGTGCCTTCCGAGAACATCACGCTATCCACTGAATATCACTCTCCGCAATTTTCCGAGTTCTTCCCCATCCAAATTCCCTAAATAACATTTGGAACATCTTGTGTACATCGAACTTGACCGGACAGACTTCTTCTAGACAACTCTCATTTGCGTCATTTTTGTTGACGTTCTCTTTGTCTACCTTTGGGGAATTCGTTCAGACTACATAAGAGCTAAACATGTCCAAACTACGTAAAGTTTTATGCACCTAGACGGCGGACCTCCCCTTTGAGTAATTCAAACCACGATGTATTATTTACGATAAGAATGTTTCTTGAATAATTCGCTTCCCCTCGTTCTTTCATTGTTGTGTGGCGCGCAAAGGGGGAGGAGTAAGGGGAAAGGAGGTTGGAACTTTGAGGAGGGCGGATTGCGTGACTTAAATCTTATGATTTAGCAGATTGGTGGTCGCTTAAACTCCAACTTGCTTTGTGTTGTTTACCTCTTCGAAGCATTAGGGATTCGAGCGCTCCTGACTTGTCTATGCCAATTGTTCTTACGGTCATTTATGGGATACCTTACTGTGTTTCCGCGTAAACAGTGTGTCAGGTTTATTTGAGAGTGGGAAAATGAGCCATCGACTCACATGAGCGAGAACAGCAGTCTCGTTTCTCAGCTAGTCAATTCCGTTCCTTGTGTAATGACAGCATCAACGGCTCGTAAGGATTAGCTGAATTCGGGTCATCCAAATCCAGCACGTAGGACATTCCCACCAATGTCTCTCATTAATTCATCACCTAAAATTGGCTTTTGCTGAAAGCAGACCACGCAACCACGACCCTCCGTCATTTTCGATTTTTCGTTAGAGACCTTCGTTAGACAGCGATAGGGCATATGTGTTGCTTTCATTTTTGTCATAATTTTGAGAATTCTTCTAATAGGATTTAACCTGCATATCTTGGCTCTTACTTGCATAATTCTTTGGCTCATTCCTAGTTCTTCTTGTCTGTGAAAAACGTGACAGAACACTACTGCTGCACCCCTCAATAAGCACAGATCCATTGCAACCGTCATTAAGCGTTTCTTCTACGTCGCCGGTCCCTGTTCTCAATGAGCGATTCGCGCGGAGCTCTATGTCCAGATTCTCCCCTGGGCAAGCTACGGCAGTACGCGTAATTAGCGTGATCTCGTGCTTGCGTGTGCGCGTGGGACGTCTCATGTCACCACCCATTGTTCGCTACATGAAGTAGGGAAGTGTCATCAGTTTAGTTTTAGAGTTCTTGGAACAGTTGCCTTCAGAAACCAAATGGTCGCCCGAATCCGATAGTGAGTGTTTTCTGATATGTTGCGTAGATAAAGTGAGCTTCTTCAGCCATGATTCCGTTGCCTTCTTTCTGGCCCTCCTTCTGCTCATCAACGCACCACTCGAGAGTGAAGCGAACGTGCGTCTGTGCGGAGTGAAACTGACTCGCACTCTGATGGCGATCTGTCGGAACCAAGTGTGCGGAGGATTTATTGGCAACTCAGTTAGCAAGCGTATGCCATGAAAAGAGTATGGTGTGTATTTCAATGGTGGTTTGCAGGATCTGGAGACTCCGACGATGACAGCCCAGCGCACTTCCTCTCCTTGGCCAAACGTTCCGGAATTGCCACCGAATGCTGTCAACACCGCTGCAGTCTCGCCTACCTGAAAACGTACTGCTGTACGGGCGAGGACTACCCGCTGTTCTAAACGAGCTCTACTACGCTGCTGGATAACTCCTTAGTTTCATCGTTCGTAATAACTCCTCCATCTTTTGTTAAAGTTCTATAGGTCAGGACATCACATGCCACCCGCTTCTCACATTACATGTCGTCCGATGTCGATCTACGTATTTATTGGCATATCCTAACATTGCACTCTCTTCGATTCGACCGACAATTTGTATAAGGGTTGTTTTCCAAGTGCATGCACAATCACGGTTATGTAGCATGCTGAGTAGAGTGAGTAAAGTTAATTTAATTTCTTTTTGTTCGGCATGCCACCTTTCTCATGATGACTAATAGCAGATTAGAGAGCCCGAACGGGATTACTGTCTCCAGCCTGGGACTTTTCTTAAAACGTTACGTTTGCATGCCAGGAAGATTCTGAGAAAGTTGTCAGTAAACAAGAATTTTGACGTCCAAGAGTAAAGCGTGCGATGTCGCATGGATCCCCTGTGAGGATCGATGGATAACAATAATTAAAGCTCGGGTTCCTGGAAAGTGGAGTTCCTTTTCATTCTACGATACGAACGCGTTTTCATCCGACACTATAATCTGTGGTAGTCTTTGGTTTACTTTGCCATGAACGGCTATTTTTTGTAGCTTGTTTCCTGCGCAAGCGAGTCCTTCCGTTTGACGTAATCGGTGTACGCCGACGATTATGCACACGATTCATTCAACAAAGAAGAATTTGGAGCCGTTAAGAGGATATCCGATATGTGACAACGGAATTTCTCGGCAGAAAACAAACATGCAAGGAAAGGCGAATGGGCTGCGGGTACGCTTATGAAAGCGTAATCTGAGATTCACGTTGATCTTTGGCTTCCTCGCCCAATCGTCTTGGCACCAATCTAAATTGTAAAACACTTCATTAATTTTTAAATTCTGGGTATTCCACAGTCGTAAGCTTTGCTTGAATTGGAGTCACGCTCTTATTTGAGTCTGTTAAGTAGGCGTCTGCAGTGGCAGCCAGAAAGCCTCGACAAGAGCGTGTGATTCACTCATCGCCCCCAGCTTCCACTTCCAAATGTTTGAAATTGCAAACGGAAAATATAAGCCGATGGAAAGATAGGAGCGCAGATGAGTATTGTCGTGAGCCTGAAGGAAAAAAGATTACTTGATTTTTGACCGAAACATGGGAAGTCTCTTCGTGGAATGACCGGCAATGGGACGCGGAAATTAGCTTGTCTGCTTTTCGAGACGGTGTTCGGCTGCCACTTGCAATCATGCTTCGCTTGAGGGACGCACACTAAAAATATTATGTTTACCACAAGTAGATGAACAAAATACGTTGTCGGGAAGATCCGATGGGTATCCTCTCGTAATTAAGAGTGCGGGGATATCTAGACATCATGCCATTAAATATTCATTCATTCATGTCCTTGGAATCCTTTTTTTCTGCGCGAACGTGCTGTTCTGGAGATTTTGCGCCTTCTTCCAACGCCCTCGTAAGGTTTCGTTTGCAACAACGCATACATAAAGGAGGACCGCAAGTCGGTGATTCTTTAGGAAAGATCTACATTTTTTGCTTTGCTCTAGATCAGATACTAATTTCCTTAGAACTGCACATTTTAAACCGTATGTTAAACTATGTACTAGAGTTTAAGAAGACAATGAGGTGTTACGCATTTTTCAGCGCCATAAGTACAGTATGTGGGGACGCTGCTCATTAGCCCATCCAGTTTAAGTTCACTACTTACGCAGTATCCAACCGAGAATAACGTAAAGTTTACTGACCAGACAAACAACAAGGCCAGTTGTATCCGAGGCGTCGTCGTCGAGGGCATGAACGTTTGACTAAATTCGATTTAACGCAACGATACAAACATGTTTATAAGAATACATATCTGGTCCTTACGTAATGAAACGGTCTGGCTTGTTCCTGCATAGCAGGACGGACTTCCTCAACAGTACTAAAGACAGATTTTGAAGACCATCATTTTCCTCTACGAAAATAAAAGGTCACCCGTTATTCGTACTTCATGGAATCAACGATGATCCTCTTGGCGATCCTCTTATTCATGTGAAACCCAAAGTTCAAGGGTTTTAAGAGAGTTTTCGAAGATCTTCAAGAGTTAACTTTTAGTGGTTTAGTATAATTCGTAAAAGCAACGATGTTAACAAAGAAGGACCGTTTGGCACTGATTTCTAGCAATAAGTGCATATATTTGATCAATGATCTCTGCCTTCCTAGAGGATTAGATTAGTAGTTCATTCGTGAACAAAACTTCGGCGTTGGCCCCTTGTATAGAAGTTCTTTGTTCTCGAGAGATATTCAGAACATTGAACGCTGTGCTCATAACGAAATGATTGGCATGTACTACGATCATTCGATTTTAAGCGTAAATGTAAGCACTAATTTTACAAAAAGATACAAAAAGGTTGTAAACCCCAGCTCACATTTTTGACGTTAAAGTTTTTTGAAGGAAATAAAAAAACAATCAGAGACGGTAAGACAACTGTCCGTTTTTCCACAAGTTGAAATTTTGAAAGCGAAAGTAGGGTATAATTATAAGTCCGTGACGTTTTCACCGTACAATTATTTCTTTTCCGAGAACCTGAGCTTTTATTCAGGAGACCCATCGGAAGTGCACAGCAGTCAAATCCTCCTTTAACATTTAATTTGTGTCGTCATTGACAGATCCGGCTATTCGTAACAGTAAAGGAGAACGTTTATTTCAGTCTTGTACAGTCCTGTTTTTGAAGTTAGGAAAAAGCTAGTTTTGCGCTAAGCATATATTTCTGTGTAATCAAATGTTTCTTCTTGCGTCTTCCGTTAACAGGGAACACGCACGTAACATCCGATTCTAAATGTGACATTTTTTATACGAGCAAAACATGTAATTAACCCACCGTAGCAATTCTTTTTAAACCCCACGTCAAAGGGCAATATGTCACCATCTTCTATTCGAAGGCTCCTGGGGGCAATTGCGTGTCTATAGTGCAAAGTGACAACGTTTTCACGTCTAGACGACATGATCTGATCTGATACAAAAGTCCAAAAGGTAAACATAGGAAGGAATCAAATAACGGTTTGTTGTCACACGTGATCTCCTCTAAAACTTGAAACGCAAATTGTGATAACGTCCATACGGCACAGTTGTGTCTCGAGACCCTCGAATATAAATTATATCGCAACGCTTACAATTTAGCATCAAAATAAAAGCTTATGAGGGATATGAAAAAGACAAGTCCTTGCAATTTGAAAGAGATATTTGGTCAAACGTACCGTATACCTGCTTCATTTCCAGATAAACAACGAGGTTTTTGAACTTTAACAACTCACCCTTTGAGCTTAGCAACTGTTTTTGGAAATACCTTTACATTAATTATGAAATACTTTCACATCTCATTAGAATAATGTGTCCGAAAGAGTCCTTAACCAACCCTTGAAAATTAAGTTCAACAGTAAAAGACATGTTTAATCGAGAATATCATCGTGGGTAAGCAGTTTGGTCGCGCTAAACACGAAGAAAGGTCAAAATACGACCGTTCAAATTCGTATGTAGGAAAAGAGGAACTGATTCATAGATTTCTTCATTAAGCAGACGTAGAATTACCGCACGTCACATAAGGACATCACTTCGTGAAGGCCCTTCATGGAATCCACGAGAAGCCTGCACGAAAGTCCCTGTCCCTCCACGAGTCCCTCCAAGATCCATGTCATGGACTTTTACGAACAGACAGATATTTCTGTGAGTTCGACAAAAACAAGAAAAAAAGATGTCAGCGGCCTATGATTATGTAAAGGATAACTCAGACTGGTGCGTTGTGCGGACCTGAATGGAGTTCTGAAAGCCTATTTCTTAATAGAAGTGAAGATGTTCAAGGAGATAGCATGGCAGCACAAATAACTTGTTCTCCACAACACTTTGTTCCACAGGAACACACGATATAACACTTCAAGGAAGACACAACGATTATTATTTCTTCATAGTTTCCTCAATTTCCTCGATTGTGCGAGGCACATCCTTCGAGAGGTTCTCATTTCCATTTTCCCAAATGCAAACGACATCCTCGATTCGTACTCCTCCGAAACCGCGATATTCCGCGATTTTCTCGGGGACAAGAAACTCGGACAGTTCGGGATCGTCCAACGCTTTATTGAGTAGCTAAAAATAGATTAGATGATCTCAATATCAAGAAGAGTAACCCTACACCGTCAATGAAATAACAACCAGGCTCGATCGTGATGACCATTCGCTCCTGGAGAGTACGGGTGGTTCGAAGGCTCCTCAGTCCGGGCAATTTAAAACGAGGAAGGGCATCCTGTAATGTGAATTAGCTTTTGTGCAAGCGTTGGACAACTCACTCCCAAGTATCCACCTACGTCGTGAACATCAAGGCCAATGAAGTGACCCAAACCATGAGGCTGGAACACAGCTCCGAGACGCTTTGCCACCATATCGTCAACGTCGCCCTTCACAATGCCTGCAGCAGCTAAGTCGGTCAGGATGACCTTTTCCGAAAGCAAGTGCATATCGGACCAGCGGACACCCGGCTTTGCAGCCTCGAAAACAGCCTTGTTTGCCTTCAAAACAGCATTGTAGACGATCTTTTGCTTTTCGGTAAATTTCCCGTTCACGGGGAAGGAGCAAGTCACATCGGAAGCTGAAAAAGGCTGCATATGACATCAGTATAAACAGTGAGACAAAAACATTGCTAGTACTTCGCTTAATTACATAGCTCCACCGTTATTTTGATAACAAACATTGCGAGGAAATGCGATCTACTACTAGCCTAATGCCCTATTTCAGGGAGCATTTTTTTCGTTTTTCAAAGGATTATATAGAGTTGTAGCTTCGTTGTAACTAACATGTCAAAATTGAGTAAAACCCTACACCTTCATACCATAGCAATTGTATTCCGGCCCCATGTCGAAGAGGCACATATCACCATCCTTCAGAAGACGGTTATTAGGAGCGTTAGCGTGACCATAGTGCAATATAGATCCGTTCTCGCCACTAAAATGAACCGTTAATAAAGCGGAGGCAGGAACTGCACAACTTACGACGCGGCAATGCAGGTGTAGGCAAGGTGGCGACAACCTCCATGAAAGTACGAGTGGTGGCGGAATACGCTTTCACCTTGATACTCGTACATATCAGACTTGATGGACTTCATCACGTCAATATGGGCGGCACAGGCCATTTTACTGGCATAGCGCATCACTTCCAGTTCCATATCAGTCTTGAACACTCGCATTTCGGCGATGGTTCGGTAGAGAATATCAGTCTCGCGCCTGATGTCGACTTTGCCAGGACGTACTTCATAGGTTGCTGGGGGAAGCACTTCACCGCTATCCGTGTTTTCGGCCTCCTAATGGGAATATGTTAACGAACGCGCAAGTAACACAAACCAGCACATGTACGATTTCGACATTTTCTCTCTTAAGGTAGTCGTAAATAGCATATTGGTCGTTGAAAATCACTTCATCGACGAGATATTTTTCCTTATACCAGTCAGCACTGCGAATCCTAAACACAAAGAAATATATACAAGTGTATTTCCGAAGATAACGTACTGTCCCTCCCAAATAGCGTAGTCTTCCGGAAGTCGTGGAGGAAAGAGCACAGACTTTCCAGTGATAACATTAATCAAACCACTAACTCCGCTTTCGTGAACTCCGAACGCCCAGAAAAAATATGATTCCTAAAATTTTTGATAAGCAACCTATTGTTAGAATAACTGTACATACCTGTCGGAATGGTAAATCATCTGCGTCCGTGTTATATCGGTTCTTCTCAACTCCGCCTTGAAGAAGGATGCAACCATTGTTGAATTTATCAGCGAGACGACGACGGTTCTCGACGAACAGATCTGCCTCCACATGGAGTGTATGGCGTCCGCGATTGAAAGACATTATCCTGCAAGACAGCAATCAATAGTTTACGTCTCAGCACGGGATTAAACAACAAGTCTTAATCGGGTATGGGAATCACATTTTATATCGAAAGACAGTGAGCGATACAGCCGAAAGATAGTGAGCGACGCAATGGGTGCTGTCAGCAACGCAAACGGTTACTTTGGCGATAAGATAAACACGAGGAAAAGCCAATGACAGGAGTACAAACGATGAGGCTGCATTTTTACCAAAATTGGGATTCATCCAACAGCCAAACGACAGCGATGCGCAAAAAACACAAATACGTACGAGAACATAAATAAAGGCGAACAGTCAGTTGCGTGTGCATGTCACACGGGCGGCCGAACAAACTGAAACGGCAACCTGCCGTTTCCCGACGGCACTCGCCATTTGTCTCTGTCTAAAACTGGTGCATGTGCAGATGCGTCATTTTCGTTCCACCTGAGACCATTCTCAACGATAACACGCCAATCCACGTGAGAAGGAGGGTCGCGTAAAAACTGTCAGCGTCTTCCACCGCCCAACTAGGGGTTATGACCGACTTTGACCAAAAGAACAACGGTTTGCCCCCGCAGCATTTGCTTTTTAACAAGTAATATTTCTCTCTTTCGGCTGTAGCTCCAGCTTATGTTTCCCTTCACAAACAGAACCGTACATCGACCCACAGTCATCATTCTTGCACATACTATCATGAACCATGAACAGTCCGGATTAGAAAACCACTTTGGAGAGAACGAACGGTCGAATGGTTGCTACGATCAGCTAATCTATACTGCACGATGATGTAATCGATGATTCTTACTTTAATAGAAAAGTCATAAAAGCATTCCTTTTGTACAATGCCTGGTAAATACCAGATAAACAACATGGACCTCGGTAAACATTTAAAAATAATACTTCGTACAGTCAACCATCATGACGTTACAGGAAAATTCTTCCGCTTCGTCAATTTCAGCTCCTTCAATGACGTTTCTTTGCATCGGTCGTTTTTTTGCTATAATATGCACAGTAGGAGAGGAACATAGCTCGAATAGTCTCTAATAATAGTCTCGAATATGCCAGTCTCAGGAAAAAACTTCGAATTGTTTTTGACGTAAACAACAAGTCATATGCTAAGCAATATGGAGTAATCGTTAATGACGAGTCATCCTTTCAACATTTAGAACTAACCAAAAAGAAAGATGGGTCAGGCGGAGCTAATCTTTAATAACAAGCGACCAGCACTTTCAGAAAGATTACCACAGTTATGAATCATTTCCGTCGCAGATCCTGAGAATTAATAGAGTAATGTGCTGATATTATGTATAAACTATTAGGGGTATGCATGTGTACGTGAGAATGGTCTAAACTGCACTGGTTCCGTCAAGCGCACAACTACCACATAACATTGTTTTTTACATATAAATGTATCCAGTTCAGAGTCGCAAGAAACTGTCCGGAAGATGCGAACTCACAGCGGAATGAAGTGTTCCAGAATTCTTTTGCATTATTACCTTTCATTTCACACTTTGAGCAACTCAGTCAACGTAAACATGCAAAATAAATATGATACATAAAGGAGAGGATACAAACATGTATCGGCTTTCTTGCACATCTCAGAAGAGTAACTCCATATGAATTAACGTTGTGCTAATAAATTTCCTATTCCTGAAAGACAAAATATTTCAATCTTCGGTCCGGCATTCCGGGTATGATCTATTGAATGAGAAATGGGGAGCTGCATTACTCTATCTTTTCCTTGAACACTTTGTATCTTACGTCTTTTGTATATATAACAAACTTAAGCTATAGAATAAAACTTTAGCTGCAGGCGCTTCAGGCCTGTAAAGCGCATCCCGTCATGCAATTAGTTCATGACTATCATAGCTTCTTCTAATGGATGATTCATTTGATTGTCAACAAAAAATGCAACGTTCGGAAAAGAGGAAAAAATCCGGAATAAGACCTTGACCGGGATGTTGTTAACGCGGCTGGAGGTTCAAATCACCACCGCAGGGCAAAGGCATGGATCGTCATTATTCCGGCGTACGGATTTCGGTCGCTCACGCGATGACCCAGATATGTCTGGCAGTGAGGATGGCGCAAGTCTTTGCCGACAGTGTCGTAAATTGGGATCGCTTGCTCGCCGCTGAGGCGACATTCGCCGCCGTTGAAGGTTATCCGCTTTGTTGCGTTATTCCTTCCGTGATCCTGACTTTGTTGCGTAATGAATTCTGGATTTTTAAAGGTGATGAACGGAGACTTGTTGACCTTTGTTGTGGTAATCCTCACTTGTGCTAACTTCTGCATTGGTCAAGATGGTGAGTGAGGATGAAGCGACTCCGATGCTATATGTCCTTTAGACTGCCACTTCCCGTCTTACTTCATCGAAAACGAAAGAACTTTTAGGGGTAAAATAATAAAGCAACATCTTTCAACAGAGCTGAACCAATGTATTGGTTTTTGCGAAAAGGTAAGATTCTCACTGTTTTCTGATTAAGCTCTCCCCTTAGGAACCGAAGTGTAGAGGTGTGAATTTTGTAAATACCATGATGGAAGAGCCCGTCTGCTTATTGGTAGATCCTTCAGAACCAGCAAGTGTCACAGATCTTCCCATTGATGAGGCGGTGATGTACAGTGCAGTAAAGTTTTGTATACATGGTAAGAATGTCCTTCTTCTTATATCTCGAATATAAAACGTTCAGACCCAGAAATGGCACCTAATAAGAGGTGGACATTTGAAAAATTTTACGGCAGGGATGTGGAAAACAAGAAATACATTTTGGACTTACTCGAGAAGACCACCTTGGACGAATGTTTGTCCGCCTGTCACAATCAGTAAGTTTGTTATCGTGCTCCTACGTTCCTACTCGGCCGTATCTTTATATTTTTTGAAGTATTTTATGAGACAATATCTCACATCAGGATGCATTTTAAGATACGATCCATGTCTCATTGTGGCAGAGATGCTATTTGCAATGTTTTTAACCCACCGTTTTAGTTCCTTTTTAAGCATTTTATGCGCAGTTTACGAACTCCAGTATGGGGTTCCAGTCAGGTACCCCCAAAACTCAAAAATGTTGAGCATCTCCTGAATTAATCAGAACGGCACGACTTTGTAGTGGTCAGTGCTACGCCGCCCTCTACTCCGAAAAGAGTCATCTCTGTCGTCTTTCGTCAATTACGTTGCAAAATGTACACGTGCCGAGGCATTACTTCAAGTTCGTCGACGATACTGACTTGTACGAGATAAATGGAGTCAAACGTAAGTGGTGCATGCATTCTGAAGTCATCCGCTCGGACACGACTTTAGGCTCTGTTGACCGCTCAAGATGTACTTTCATGCGTCTTAACCAAGCGGGCGTGACTGATGTTTTCGATGCGAAAATTGGAGTGGTCGCGGATGCCACCACCTGCGAAAGACTGTGCAGTCTTTGGAGCAGCGGTTTTTGCAGATCGTTCACGTTCGATAAGGAGAAGAAGATGTGTTATTTGAGCCACATAACCTCCAGGCTCCTAGGAAGAGATCTGTTAGCCATTGGGAACAAAAACATCAGTATGGGTGACTTGGACGACTGCGTGCACTGTAAGGGCTGCAATGGTAGTAGCAATGATTTTAAGTGTTTTAGATCAGCTTAAATGCCGCGCCGATGATTTAGTAGTCAAGGGATCCGCTATCAAAATGTTCAAAGGAAGGGTTCAAATGAAAAAAGGAAGTTCTGTGATCTGCCAGAACGAGATCGGAGGATCGTTTGACTTCGAGACCGCAATCCCTTATGGAGAGTGTGGAGTTGAGAAAAAGGTTGGTGACATGAGCACCACTTGATGAACTGAGCATTACTGCCACAGATGGACCCCGACATGATGTTCAGCGGCACTATAATGGTTAAAGAAGGTAGCACCGACCTCATAACCATCAAGGATAAGGTTATACAGGTTGGCAACTAACTAACGGCATACAAAAGCTAACTGTTTTTCCAGGTCAACTGTCGCATGCATCAGGATGTCGAACTAATCAACCACCGTTCGCTCTCTTTCCACCTCGAAGTAAACAATGAGAACGCGACTGTCGGACCCAGCGGGTGAGTTACATTGATTCAAGGACGCGCATGCGACCTTGACGGAGCAATTGTGATTTTTATTTGCGGAGGGGTCTAATTCTCCAATTGCGTATATGTGGGTTAGTCGGACGATAATTTGTCGATTTTCTTTGCAGCCATGACGACCCGAGTAATCCGTACATAATTAACAAATTTAATGTACCTCTTCCGCCAAAAGGACCAAAATATCGCCTTGAAGTGTTCCGAGCGACTGGACAGCTGGCAGATTTCGTAAATGCTGGCGACAGCGGATATCTTCTTGTGACGGTCAACAAGGTGGGTTGTTATGCTTATTACAAGAATTACATATACGTCAAATTCTTTAATGGTATCCATCCCAATGACCTAACTTTGGACTCACAATGACCTGAAAGTGCATAAGGACATTTTTTAAAGATTAGTAAGGTATACATTGAGCTTTACATGAATCATAAGGAGAGTACGTTATGCACAAATTAAGCTTGGTGTTATCCGAAAAGCAGAAAGGATTCCCAAACTATTTACGGTCATTTGTGGCCCTAAAAACTAGAACACTTTGTAATTAAGACGTCTAGAGTGCATTCTTGTTCGTTTCTCTAGCAACTATGTACTCCATCTTTCCACGAAAACATTTGCTTCGTCGAACACGCTCTTTCTCACTATGGCGAAGTTCATTGTTCAGCAGAGCGAAAAATTGGTCAAGGAATTTTTTTATGTGATCCATTCTGTGAAACGATAGAAGTTTCAGGACGATCGGAATGTGAATGATTTTTCGGTATCCAATCTGGTTGCGAAGGACAAGTCCACAGGGGAGCAATTCCAACTGCTTGATGAAGACGGGTAATATTCGATGCTTAAGCCAGATTTCACAGACATTGATGCAGATGCGCTATAAATGGATCCGTGACGGCCTTTGAACGTTTGAACCAGCAACAGCTCAAGATATCGATGAGATTCGAGGGCTTCAGAGATCAGGCGGAAGTCGTTTATCAGGCGATTATCAAACCCTGCGCACGGAAGTGTCGTCTCGCCTGTACGGAAGACTTGTACATTCGTAATAATTATACAACGTGAGTGTCGATCGAGAGAACAAGATCACAGGTGATCTGTTGCAGGACAGAAGGTCGGCGTCGACGCAGTATTGTATCCATCTCGAACTCGCGATTCTTTGATTTATCGGAAGATCTATATGCTGTCAAGTCGCGAGAACGGGTGACCATCGTGTCAAAGTCAAACGATGATGTGAGTCGTATATCTTAATGATCAAATGTTTGACACCAGAAAGGCGGGGGTGGGAGATCATGGTGTCCAAGTAAAAAGCCATTTAAAAATTCCACAGTTCGGAAAGGCATATAAACGTGCTTATATAACTTAACTTATTCAGGAAATCACCAAACAGGAGGTCTCGACACGATCTTTATCCGAATGCCTTACTGATGATGTCAGTTGCTTGTTCGCCGTCATGATCGCCCTTTCGCAGGTCTTCTTATTTGTGTCCTGCGCTTCGATCATGTATTTCTACATCCAGGTAGGTCCATCTACCGTAATTCAAAGGCGTGCTACAAATGTTCATGTTCGAAACTATAAAGAGTGACAGCACACCTAAGAATTTTGGAGATAAACTAGCTTGTATTTGACAGTTTATGAGGCTACATAAAGTTTCGCTTCTAGTCAAACTTTCCGGACATTGACTAGAATCGAGTTCAATGCAATTGAGATTGTCTGTTTGTCACTATGCATGGCTTAATTTAAACTTTGAGATTCGATCTTTACCATGAGCCCTTAAACAACTGTATGCACTCCACCACAAAACGTCATGATGTTTATCTCTGGATAAACCAGATATCATTTCATTAAACAAGCAAATGTGGAATTTGATAGCCGGAATTGGGCTTGTCGGCACTTATTGAAAAAACGTAGAATTGGACTTCCGAAACGATTAGAACATACCTATTCCACCATGCCTATATGGAAAATCAATTCAGCTTCAAGACCTCATATATTTCTAATCTTTTCTGAATGAACTGATTACACGCGCAAAAGCGACTTTTCTATCGGCAACACAATCTGCTAAACGGATTTCCTCTCTTTACACACTTTTCTTCTCATCACGCCTTCGATGAATCTCCAATTTCAGCATTGTTGTCCCCAGTAATCAGGCAGATACCCACGTCGTGTGCACTTTTCGTTTGTCTTAATTTAGTTCCACCGGATAACGATCAGTGTTGTCCTTACACCTATGATCGTTGTCTCGCCAAGTGTACTTTCCGAGAACATACGCCAATTCTGTTTCAGCAATGGCGGCACACCGCCGCTCTCAGACGACAAGTTGAATCCGCCAGTTCGGACGTGCAGTACGAGTACCGAGTGAAGCATGACAACAGCTCCTCTGCCGGTTTAAGGCAGACGGAGAGCCCAAGTAGCAGCAATTGACACAATAGATGCTCAAATTAATCTAGTCTCTTGGTATCTTTATGCCACCCCTGTAATAATTGTAATAAAGTGTAATAAAAGATCAGTGTTAACGTCAGAATTAAGAATGATGTTTGTACGGAACATACGAACGTATGAAACACGAAACTTAGTATTTTTGAACTCTGGCTTTGTCGGTCTTTCGCTATGGCAGCCGCGACCTTCGACCGTTGTATTATGAAAGAAAGGGAAATGGGTTGACTGAATTTGTGATTCAAAAATCTGAAATCTGATTACGTTCCTACACATGATCATGCGATTAATATGGCACCTCCATTTTCAAACAAAGCTAGCGAGATAGGTCGGCAAGTGTGGCCCTGAAATAATAAGTGTGTGACGATACTAGACTGCCAATTTTCTTAAGTGTACTTCTATGCATAGACAGAACTTAATTATTTACAAGAAATCGTCTGTCTTATTTTATGGAAGAACAGGTCACTGTTCGAGTGGTGATTTGTGAGAGGTGAATATGTACACAGACACAGCGACTCCTTCTTGCTTTGGCTGTGTCTCAAGTACTTCTTAAGTTTTAGATGAAAAACGCTTGATCATCCAGAATCTTTACCCACGTACTCTATGAATAAACTGCATTTTCGACAAATGCCCTCGCAGTCCATATCTAGGATGGCAAGAGGGGAGCGCTATGAATTGATGCCGTTTCTGACGATAATCGTATTAGGGAATTCAGAAAATGTTCACTGACCACACGTTCTTTCGATTTAATTATATGATATAATCAAGGTGCAAAATCTAGTGACCGCTATCGCTCTCTGTTTGCACCGCATATTCCCAGAGTGTGGCTCTACTATCGAACGATATATATTTGTTTATCATCTTATGTACAGTAAAGCGACTCGCATAAATACACTCTGTATAAGCACGGTGGTAAGGCAGATTCTGGTGAATCACAGGGCTCGCTCCTCGCAGTTCTTATCACTCGCCTGCAAATGACAGAGTTCACACACTGCAGCAAGGCTATTCTGCTCACCGAAAGTGATTTATGTTTCACTATTGTTGATTGGTGAAAACGGTTTTTCGCCGATCGTTTTCGAAACGTCTCCATGAAGATCTCTTTGAACGAGGGATTTAACCACGCATAAAGCACGGGATTGCACACATTGGTGATCATTGCTATGCTGGAAATGAAGTCAGTAATTCTTTTGCCCTGGTGACCTGGTAACATACCTATGCGCGACCATGGAGGCGATGTACATGTAGTTGGTGCCGTTTTGATTAAAAATTTGGTCGTCATATTCTATAAGGAGCGTAACTATGTTCTGAGGTAGCCAGGCGAGCCCGAAAATGAGCACCATTGAGGCAAGTATGGTGGTGGTGCGACGCTGCTGCGCGAGCAACATGCTCCGCTGCTTGTCCTCTATTAGCGATGTTGTCTTTTGACGCCTAAACCCTGAGGGCGACGTTGTCGTCTGAAGCGAAGGAACAAAGAATTACCGTCAGAACAACCGAGCCACTTTCTACCTCAATGACCGCCGTTGACGCCTCGAGCAAGTGCACGCGCTCGTTCAGCTTCTTCAGCTTCACATTGGCACGTTTTCTCAGTCTGGAGAAGATGATGTAGTAGCAGACGGCCATCGATGCAAAGGGTATGAGAAATTGGGCGAAGAGGACTACGAGAGCGTAGCCTCTTCTGACCTCATGATTCGGCCAGTGCTCCGAGCAGTACACTCCACAGTAACCCGGGTAAGTTTCGAGTCGCATGTAGTACCCGTAGGGGAGAGAAACAATCACAGAAAATACCCAAAGGACGACAGCGACCATGGTGGCTCCTCGGACATTGAGAGGGTGGCAATGAGGCCGAACGACGAGAATGTAGCGGTCAATGGCGATCGAGGAGAGACTGATGGTTGATACGAACATGGAAACAGCCTAAATGGAGACGTTAATCCATTGGAGTCTGGTATCATTCACATTAATTTCTTTATGAGTGTTAGCTATTTCCGGTTGCATCATGATATGTTCACAAACCATAATTGACGTATCCATGGGCTCTACTTTTTGGGCAAAATGTGGAAACGTGATGTCACCCACGCCCCCAAGCGGAAACAAATTTTGTCGCTTCACTTACTTCCGCACCTGATGTCATCCTAATTAGGATCGTATGTGACAGAACTAAGTCTTCTCATTAGGGTAAGCTCAAAAATGACTCAGCCTTATTTTTCGGCAATTTGAGCTATTCGAGCAGAAGTCTAGCTCATGCACAGCCCAGAAAAATAGAGCCATGCGACAATTTGCCATCGGCAAGCTAAATACTTCTTAAACTTCATCAGTCCGAAGTCATAAGGCACTTAACATTCGAAACTAATGAAACTACAGCCAAACGGCTGAGAGATGTTGCATTAAGAAGGTGCACGATGGGCCTCATAGAAAGCGTTTTGCTGGCACCCTGGACTACCACATCATTCCTCTTTGCAACGAATACCTGCCCACGTATAACGTTGCGTCTGAACTCCCTATCGGGACTATTTACCTTGGAACATTGTAAACATACAAATATTTCATATGGTGCAACGACACCAAAACAGCTCCCTTCTCTCGCAAAGTTCTCCAACAACGACAGGAATATATTAAATGTTTGTTATCGCTTTGTTTTCGCAAAATCGTGAAAGTTCCTAACGAAAAACATTTCCTTGACAGATAAATTTCAGTCTGTATCAAATATCGGCATCACTTATTTCATTCTTATGTTAGTTCACACAAGGCGTCAAATTTTAAAAGAGGTAAAACTTTACCTGTGCAAATGGGAGAAGATGGCAGATCGGCTGTCCAAACAGCCATGTTTTGTAGATGTTTGTTACGGGTGTAAAGGGTAATGAAAGCAGACACATAATTACGTCGCTGATTGCCAGATTCAAGATGAATATGTTTTGCACCGTCTGGAGATGTCGGTGTCGAAGTGTCAGAATGACGATGAGCACGTTTCCCACTATTCCGAGGACGAATATGTGGAAGTAGAGAAGGGCGAAGAAGATCATAATGGAGAGGAGGTTCGTCGGGTCCGGATCGTGGTCGACGTAATTCGCACAGCTTGCCATCGCCGTGAAGTCGTTAGGGTCTCCAATTGGAACCGTGCCATTGTTCATGGTGACCGCCTGAAACGGAAGACACACTACCCGGTGAAGCTAAGCGAAGAAGAGTGGGGGATTCGATGGGGCTCAAGCCGACATGCTTGTTTACATACGAGAATTGAATAACCCCCCTAGTTTGCAATGTTATGTATACGTTTAAGGAGGAAAAAAGAGAGCACGACGTATTCAATAAGAACTGGCTGACGGGGGTGGGAGATCTACTGACGAGAGGGGAACAGTGACAGTTTTCCTTCTCGGAATAATAGGACAATGCCACAATTTAATTGCGTTACAAGAAGTCACACCCGCCTAATTGTGGTTCTGACGGCTGCACTCACGGGCGCCTAATTACAATACATCATACGCGGCACGATAGATAAAAAGTGAGGGAAGCTTATTTATTGTCGCATGCAGTCTGTTTGCTAAACTCGTCCTCTGCGAAAAGGGTTGATTAATAACGCTCGCTAGGTCACTTGACAGAAAGGGCCACACACGTGCGCGCCCGACAATTCATCTGCTCCTGCAGATATCGCGCTTCAAGCGTTTTTTGATTGGAGGGGCACGAAGCGAGCAGCGCGAGTTGAGGGGAAACAAGAGGTCGGTCACATAGCTTGGCTGTTAAGTTATTAAATATTGAACGCGGAAATTGGTGAGGGCGAGAAACATGAACAGGAGGGCATCGAGGGCGGGCGTTCAGAAATCCCGCCTAGAGAGCAGCCTCCTTCCACAAAAAGGCACTTATGACAGGAGGCGCAAGCTAGTAATTAGCGAGCTTGCGTGCGCCAGAGTTCATTTGCATAAAATGAGCATGACAAAAACAAAAAAAAACCTCCAATGGAGAAGATCAAGCTCAAGAAACGGAAACTCATTAGAGGTGTTCCGTGCCTACGCACTGTCACTTTGGGCAATGTTCCTTGATAGTACGGCGAGAAAAAAGACCAATTAGAGTAGATGTGTAGAGACGGCACCTCACACACACGTCGAGGACAACGGATGCTATGGAATATGCTAGAAGTAGCACACTCCACTTTTTCTCTTTAAGGTTAGTGGTAGTCGCCCGTTTCGCTTTCTCCCACCCGCAGAAATCACGAAATGCCCGCCCACCGGGCGGAAAGAGCCGAACGAATGTAGGCATCGATTATAAGTATGAGCGAATGGGAGGGCATAAGATGGAACCTTAATCATGTAAACAAATAAGCAGCCCTTTGTACATGTCGTCCAGATGGTGACAAGAAGAAGAACGGAATTTGTCCGATGGACGGCTCACCTCGTGCAGGCGACGAAGAATCTCCTCGATCCGTGCTGCATCATAGCGGTAATCCAGGGACTTGAAATTCTGCAGGAGGACCTGCATCGCCGAGCTGTGCTGCTCATCGTGGCCGATCATAAAACCTGAAGTACATATATCATAATAACAAGAAGTCTTAGAGTTAGTTCGCGTTCTCAAACATCACCACTCGGCGAAGAACCAAAGATGAAGGTGAACAAGGGACGGAAACGATGCGTCCCACTTAAGGACGAGTCAAATCTTTGAATAAACGACGAAATTTGCCCAATGTAACGAGCGTTTTTGTCTTCTCGTTCGAGGAGTCATCAACATATGTGGCGCAACCCAAACTTCTCCTTCGACTCAAGCCCAATTGCGTCGGTTTTCGAAGCGCGTCTCCGAACGTAATGGTGGATAATGACAAATAAGCTTGTCTTTAATGTTTTCGCCCTTTCCATAATTGAGACATTGTTCTAAGTGCATTTTCGCGAGTACCGGAAAAGGTCATAAACCACAATGGTCCAGAAACGTTAGTGGAGTCTGTGCAGGAAACGGAGAGTGCACATCTGTCTGACAGCGTTCCAGATCTCGTTCCTGGAGCAATGACTCATTTGTAAATATACACAATATTCATGTAGGTTGCTAGTAAACCTTAAAATAACAAGGAACACATTTTCATCTTGCTGAAGGAGATAAAGACTAGCACGAGAAGGAAAAATATTTCCTAGTCTTTGTCCTAACAGGAAATACTTCCCCACGCCTTTTATCCGCATCGTGACAGCAGAACCTTCTTCTCCTCATGCGTGTGCTGTGCGCACTTTCTGTATACAGCGAGGTGTGCAAAAGTTCAATGTCAATAATATTTGTCCGTGCTTCTCTCTCAAGGCGAACTGGACAGAGCAGTTGTTCAGCTCCTTTCGCAGCCAAATCAAATCGTGCCCGAGTGTCAGCGACCTAAATAGCAACAGCTCTAACGGAGTCCGAAGGACATAAAGCTGATGCTGAGCAGCATGCCCTAGAAACGACCCTAGTTGTTGTCTTCTTTCGGGGCAGGTTTATCAATCAGACAAGTGACAATTAGCGATGTACTTCTCGAGGGTGCGATATCTTTGAAAATGACCTCAAAGTATCAAAGCAACACATGACGTCTACCGAAAACAATTTCTAAAGATCCACTTTTCATTGAAATGGCATGGTGTGCCAATTTCTAAGATTCTTTAGCTGTGATCATTTGGCTACACGAACAGGGAACACTAACTTTTTAACCCAGGTTTTCTCCGTCTTCGAACAGTGGGGCCAGCAGAAGAATTAGCAGTGGAACCACTCTTAGCTCAACTAAAGGCACACACGACTTTATCGTGACTGCCTTAGAGAAAATTTCCTTTCATCAACACTTCTGATTGAACGCAATTGGTCTTCCCGTCAATTGTTATAATCTATCGGAAGTTCAGGTGTGGAAGACCTTTAAGAACGTTACCGCAATTTCGCAGTTTGTCTTAGTAAACGATTAGATGACACTCATCTAATAAGTGGAGGAATGAAATATATTGAACATTTTGGTTCCTGGAAAACTGGCGGTGTCGCTTGCGCTAATGTAAATAAAACTTGAATTTATTGGTAGAAAGGCCGGACTTACGACCGACAAGGTTCAATCAATGCCGTTGGATTCACTTATTATGCGTTATATTTAATAGAATCTTTGGGCATTTTAGTCACCCTAAGAACGTTTCGAAATTTAACTGTTTTACTCCTTGAAACTAAAATCGCGTCTCCATTCACATTGCACGCACGATGTCAGCGATTATCTTTGACCTTCGACCATCCTAATGTGCTTAGGGCTGATAGGGAGCACCCTATGGGAGATCATACTATTCCGGGATACTATTCTGCGAAATCATACTATTTTGGTAGATCTTACTACTCTGTTGACCATAGAGAAATTACTCCTCTCTCACGTCAGCATGTTACGTAGGTTTCACTGATGAATTACTTAGTGTGGCCATGGGAAAACTACATGCTCCAAGATTATGAAAATGCACTTTTGAAAATTTGAAATCACATGCATTACAAGAGCACAAAGACCCTTTTGGGAAAGGGTTGAATTACATATCACACAATTCGTAATGTGCTTTATAACTATGTATTAGGGACACTGTGGCACAATAAGCTTGTCCCAATATCTTGGAAAGCCTTGCACTTTGCAGGATTAAAAAGGCAGAGTGGATGTAGTCAATACAGGAGCACGTGTCGGAACAAAGCCGTGACTACGCGATGTTTTTTTAAATCCGATAAAACGACAAACAACAGCGAAATTGCCAAGGACTATCTGCTTGTTCCCACGGTGCACACAAACCTTACCCTTTTCCGTGAATTAAAACAACTCTATGTATTTGCGTTAAGAACGCAGTCAGACGTTATTAACGATACCATTCATCCTAAAGTTCGTAGGCAAATCCGTAATTAATATAAGGCCGGTAGAAAAAAAAACCTTTCGTCCCACGAAACATTTTCCGCCTCTATGGTTTAGAACAAATGCAGCTAATTAGCTTTTGTTGTTGAAGGGTAACTTTTCTCGGGATCAATTGAAGTGGATATTATTGGAAGTTCTTCGGGAAGAAGTACCTTATTATGGAGAAAATCACACAGAGGGCACTGGTGTACATTAGAGTGATACCTATACAAATCTTGAAGAAATCCCTTTTTTTTTCGTTGGATTCTTCAGGACTCGATTCAAAAGCCTATCGGTGATTTGTATCTGCGCAAAATAAAGAAATAAATGTCTTTGGAACTTGCCGGATTTAAGGACGTCTTTATTTAGCTCCTAAAACAGTACTAGACAAAACGAAAGAGCTAACGTCGAATGTTAAAGATTTGTTGTTGTTTTTCTGTCGGTGTTTTAGAGACGTCGGTCATGGGTTTAAATTTTTCTCCAAAGCTTTCTGTTCCAAATTTTTGCCTTTCTAAGTTGTAATGTGGAATAAAAAATTATAACCA
>KN170976.1:100163-114095 GCA_000757755.1 Steinernema glaseri
TAGATAAATAAATGTATGAATCAAACTAACCGCAGATATCACGGAGTTTTCCCCTCTGGGTTTGGCAGAAATAGTGGTTGGTGCTGGAGAAACTCCTAAACAAAATAATTTCTTCCAAAATTCGTTCGTTTACCTGATATTCACTTACCTGTCAGCAAGAAGATACTAAACGAAATGAAAATGAAGTAAAATGAAACACATGTCATGATGCAAATTTGAGTAGCCTGAAATGACAATCATACACAAATCGATTTTAAGGTGGTATCGCCAGAATTGGTTTGTTTATCTAGAAGCCTACGTGGCCCCTGTCGAATTCACTGCCAATAACAAATTCGACTCACAAAACGAAACAAACTCACGAATAAGGAATAGATAAATTCAGAGATTAACAATACGAATACAACGCGCGGTAAGAGACATCTCGGAACATCGACCGTAGATCATGACGCAACAAAAAAACGTCGTATGAAAGCCAATCCTAGGGACAAGAGACACCGTGGAGAAAAGATTCCACGAGCCATCAAGACCATTTGGTTGTCGGAATACACGGAATGTGAACGGCCAACCGTCGACGAAAATAGAGCGCAACAGGTATTCAAACAGAAATACTGTCAGAAGGTACAAATAGAGGACCAATTTTCAACTTGTAACAACGACACTAAGATAATAACCAAAAACAATCATCACAAATGCTCATCTGACTTCTTGTTTCCTTCGGTAGTTGGAGTGTCTCCATATTTACCATCAGCATAACTTTTCCTAACGTTGTCTGCGTAGAACAGGTCAAACATTGTCTTCGCATTCATTTTCGGTGGAGGCCAGCGCTCGTCTTCGACGACATATAGATCAGCTAACTCTTCACTACCCTTCTCCATAACTTTCTGCTCATAAGCAGCACGCCTGGAAATAATGAAAGTGGATATATAGTTTTAAATAAACACTGCACCGACCTCTTCTCAATTTCAACATCTGTTCTGTACGATACATAAGGCTTCAACTGGAATCCAGCGAGATCAGGCACAACTATCTCAGGGATCATTTCCGGAACTTTCACAAATTCACCGGTTATCGGGTCTTTGTATCCAACAGGTTGGACACCGGTATATCCTGAATGCAAGCGTTAATTCATCATAACAAAGGAAAACCACATCATACTATGAAGTTCTTCAGGATTCAGCTTTTGAAACTTGGGATTCAATTCAGGAAATTCGCGATCTTGTCCTGGCCACTTATGCTTCTCAAAAACGACCGGACCAATCTTGCGTTGGCCGATTGCTCCCTTCTTAACGAATGGCCATGGAGCACGGAAATAGTTACTGTGAAGTGAGCGCACCGCTCGTGTTGAAATAACAAGCAAAGGATTATTCATCCTGAAAATAATTAAATTAGTGTTATGGCACTACTTCGGTAGTTTCTGGGTCACGCTACAAAAGAGAAAGTAGTCTCAAACGAACAACAAGTGATCGCAAAATACCAGTAGTCAGTTGAATGAAACAGAAAAACAAACGGATGAACCAGGTCGTGAGCCCCAAACAGATGTTTTCCACGTATCATAAACAATGAGAGGTTCAACAACAGCAAAATCAACAAAATCCACTACAGTAACAACTATCTATCTGCACATGTAACAGTTATGACTTCTTCAATTCACTTGTTTCGTCGGCCCTGCGTAATTCCCGCTTAAGTTCTTCCAATTCTTCCGGTGACAACACATTTCGGATAGCCTCCATCACGGACCTCCTCTTTCCTATAGAAAATATATAGCATTCATTAGCGAACTTAAAAACTGACCTTTCCTCTTTGATGAAACGACATCACCCTCTTCTGTATTCACTCTTGATGACTTTGTAGATGGTACATTATTTTTCACATGGGATGGTTTCTTCACTCTCAAACTGTTGTTAAGCAGTTCGATAATACGGTCAACTCCATCTTGGATGTATTCATCAATTTGGCGACTAAAGGCGCGTACTTCATCACCATCGGGAAACATATCGGGATATCTCAGGCTCAACCAGAGATACAGGTCGGTTACATCATAATCACTTTCCAGTTCGGCCAATTCGGCGATCACCGATGGTTTATCTTTAGGCCATTGGAGCACATCAGTATGAATCCACTCAAATGTAATGGGCTGACCATTTGAAAAACGCCTTGCCATTTTCTTGAACGCAGTTGCAACTGGCTTGTCATCAGCATTAATAGGAGCTGTGCAGAACGTGTATCTAACCTAAATAAGGTGGTTGCAATAACACGTCAGGAAACACGCATACCTTAAGTGGCAATTGGATATTATCGATCTCTTGTGCCAAGCTCTTGATCTGATCGACTGTGCACAAGAAGAATTTCTCCGTGACAGAGCACAATGAAACAAAAATATCCAACAGATTTACGAATGAGGCGTGAGGAAGATGAAACGAAAACGTTTCAATCTGGTCAAAGGTAGGAGCGATACCAACCTTCTCTATATCAGCAACGGGTTGTGAAAGAATATCACGCAAAATCCCGATATCTTCATGCTTCAACGTCATGGCCTATAACTATAAATGAAGAATTTCGCGAATACATGCAAAGCCTTACTCGTCCATCGTCAAAGGTGGTGCCATAGCGTCCAGCACGACCAGCGATCTGGAGAGCACTATAGTTAGGAATCAATTCGTTGTTAGGAGGCCTGTTAACGGAATGAAAAATAACTCTGAAGCAAGTACCATTAAACACAGATCTATGTCATCCTCATAACTTGCCTTTGAATGTTCAAGTTTAGACCCATACCGATGGCGTCAGTTGCTACTAGTACAGTCGTCGGGTCATCTGGATCATTGAATTTAGCTGCTTGTGCAAGCTTGGTGCCTGGTGGCAAATCGCCGTATATGACTGCGGGCTTAACACCTCTTTTTTCCAGCTTCTTCGTTGTGTCGAAGATGGCTGCACGTGAAAAGCAGACAATGCAATCGCCATCCTTAATATATTAGACACATACAGAGAAGGGAGCGAAAGAAAACTCTACCTGAATGTTGTCAAATCCTCCAAGGCCAAAGGTGTTGATGGTTAGAGAGGACTTCCGTTCATATTCAAAAACATCAACGTGCTCTCCGATAGGATCCAGTAACTCCTGTACAATTGGTATAGCAGCCTTCTCACCGCATAAGTGCACCTAAAACAATCTTTTCAATTATCGAAAATCAACATCGCCAACCTCATCAGCAACAACGCCGAGCAGAGCACGGGTCCAGGCCCATCCCCGTTGTTCATCACGCAACATTTGTATCTCGTCAATTACAGCAATGTCGACCTTCATTTGAGTGGAAAGCATTTCGACAGTGGAAGACAAATGGGCCGAAGGGTGAAAATTGTCGACAGCATATAAACGCTCTTCACCGGTAACCAAATCACAGTTCACACCAAGTGAATTAGTTTTGGTATACACTTCACTGGCCAACAGCTTTAACGGGCCGCAATATACACCTGATTTCGCATTTGTAAATCGTTGAAGAGCTTGATAGGTCTTCCCACTGTTTGTGGGGCCAGCATGGAACACTATCTTCCTATGCAATGTACGCGCTTCAGGATACCAGTTGTGCGGTTGAGTTAGATCGGATATAAGTTTGAGATCATCTATTGACTCCAGGTGGGGAAAAACTTTTCTTGCATGTGAAAGGAAGAACGGAAACAGTGTATCAACACTCTGGTCTGAAAATAGCATGGTTTCATATATGAAGGTGAGAAAATCTCACCCACTGTGGTTAATTATATCAGAGAACGTAACTTGAAGAGCTGCATCCAACGAGGCGTCAAGGCAGTATGAGCGAAAATCAGTGTACGCTCTTTGATACAGTCGGCCATTCATGTGATTCTCTTGTGCCATCTGCCTTATAATCGATCTTCTGTAAAATTCGTCGAGTTTTGCACCCATAACTTCTCGGGAAACGTTTTCCATGCCATCAAACTAAACACGATACAATTGAAGGAAAAATTTGGACAAAAAACGTAAATCAAACAGGGAAAGAAGGTGGACATACCTCAAGTTTCATCCCATTTTTCGGACGCCGTACTGCTTGAGGAACTACGAGCTCGTCAATGGATTTCTTCTTCTCCGGTAGCTTCTGCGTTGTAGATGGATCAAATCTTGCACGAATTCCTCGCCGACGTGAACTATCTACTGCACTTATGTGAATTGCTGCAACTGATGCCCGAATTCGACCCAACGTTAAGCTCGTGCAGAAGCGCACTGTTGATGTGGTCGCGGATTGCATCCCTCCAAAGCAACATACGCTCCACAGAACTGAAAAAGGCAAAGAGGTATGAGAATGACGCAAAACGTTTAACCACGAAGAAATCCGGAACACGACGAGAATTGTGTGAAAACATCCCATCCACATCTGATTGCGACACTGCGAGTAGTGTTATTCTGCTAAGGTTTATCGTTGCGAGACCGTTCGCGAAATGAAGGCTACGAGATTATATACTTACGTTGCTGTAGCATGCGGACCGTTGTTCAGCAGATGACCCCAGAAGCAGTACAGATGAGTCAGTCAACAATTTTATTCCCTTCTACGTACTCTTCTTTAGAGTTCGAATCCGCTCTAAGCTCTCAGAGCGGATTCGATCACTCGACCCCACGCAGTATTTACGTCACTAGAGAGCCTTCTACCAAACAAAGAAAGCATAAACATCGCAAAAGTATTAGGCCAACCTAAGCGCATTTTCCGCCCAGAAAGTGTGTATTGGAACTTCTTTCTGCATCCAAGTATATAATGAAGCAATTGACAAGTCTCTAGTGAAAAAATAATGTATGAATATGCATCATCCCATAATCGCCAGTCGGAATTAGGAGTTTTGGGTTAGGTGCGACCTACTATACTTGGATCTGAACCCATCTTACTTCCATTTTTAAAGTTCATATGCTTTTCTCCAGACGGAAGTCGGAATATTGCACATATTATGTTACATAGCTCCGTTATTGCTTGAGCGTAGGAGGAGCCAGTCGGCGCTTTTAAGTAGTCCGATTTTGACTACTTAGTTCCAACGTGCTTCGCGGTACTTTACAAACACACGTTCCTTATATCAACGCACATAAACGCAAAGATTCTTTACAAAACGCGTCTATCAGAATATAAATTAATCTACCAAATCTAGCATTACTTACAAAGAGAGTTGCAATTGTACATTTCAGTAGTTTGCACAATGAATCCTTGCATCGTATATTTGTGAATAAAACACGGTTAAAATTATTGGCCATTTCATATGCGAAACCCAATACCGGTTCACTCCAAAGTATGTATAATGTTCTATATGATATTCTGCTCGGAGAGACTCTTCTTCAGAGAACATGTCCCGAAACCTCCGGTTACCCTTTTTTCGTGGTTTTACTAGAAATTCTTTCTCATAGGCAAATACCATTGGACAGAAGTATTGAAATATCGAAGAGACATCACCAAGACGTAATTTAATATAAACTATAATAACAAAGAAGATGGAAAGACAACGCAGAACTGATAACTCGGCATATCGCATAACGAGTGTTGTACAGCAGTCAAACGGCACAATTTCCAACTTCTTTCGTAACTGGCTATGTTCCACCAGCAGAGAACCATTTTCGGACAGCTTACAAAGTGTCCTCAAATTGCTGACGAACTGCTGCACTCCTCTTATCCACGTTATGGAAGTAATCTGCATCAACTGCGGATTCGAGGCTGTTTTTCAAGCCTCGATAACTATTTTCTCAAGCTGCCCGCTTGAAAAATCGTGGAATTCGACGCTTTCCCATTTCATTATCTTTAGGAAAGATATCAGATGCTGCTTGTCTTCTTGGTTACGTGAGTAGGATCTCTTGATCGTTAGCTTCTTCAGAGAGCCCGGGAGAGAAAGCTATCCTCACTCTTTGAATGCAAAAATTCGATTTCCACCAAACTCTTGGAGGCTGTTGGCGTGATGAACTCTACGCCATCCGGCAAAATCACTCGCGAGTGGCTCACTGTGAGCTTCTTCAATGCCTCAGGTAAAGGGAAACGGCTTCGAATCATTGAAAACCCAATTTCGATTTCCTCAAAGTCCACAGCAACTATTTTTGACAGACCGTCGATGGGACCCTTGCAGCCGCCTTAGAACAGTTTGGGAAATTGCACTTTGAACCGACCGTTGTTCTCAACGTCCACTGGAAAAATTAGGTCTTCTCGGTATGGTTCCAATTCATCGACTCGTAGCTCGTCAGCGAGCAAGTTTACTACACCCAGAGAATTTGACATGAAACGCCCCTCGGCATATCATCGTTTTTTATACTTCAGAGAGTAATTAATTTAACAGTGACCTCTGAACACGTGTTCGTCCATTTGCATTCACTTTGCGCAACGCTGTTTTTTCTCGTTCCTCCTCTTTATGTCCCTCCCATTTACTCCATTTGTGGTCGTCTGCCCGCTCGTTCCGCCCTTATCAACTTATGCCGCTGTTGTGCTTCTTCAGACGTATTATTGCTACGATCAACAGTCATGTGCTTTGCAGCAGTTTTTCGTTTCTTTTGTTGAATATTTCATACAGACATCTGGATGCCTTTCGATAGGGTTGTTCTCCCCAATTGACATTTTATAGTTTGGGTAAGCGAACAAAGGGCCAGTTTGCAAAAGAGTAATCTAATATTTGTGTTGCATGAAATTTTTGCGCCATGTTAAAACAGTTGTTAAAGTGTTAAAGACAGTTTGTAGATAAACAACACAGCTAAAATATACAAACTACAAACGGCCCTTAACAAAGAATTCTTATTATGGACACAAACTGCATAGCAACGTCTTCTTGTAGAATCTAAAATAAATAGCTGCTTTGTCAAATACGTTTCTGGCCTTCATTCGAAATCGTGTGAAAAGGTTACCATTTTCCGTAGTTGTTTTGCTAATTATTCAGTTATGATTTTGTTCACTGCTCTCATTGGATCCAATAGTACTTGAAAAACGTTGAAGGTCACAACCTATTCCCATGAGTGCCATGTTTGCATCTCTTGGAAAAATATGGTAATATAAGTGCACGCCCAATAATAAACATAAAATAAACTGTTTTCAGCGATCGACAGCTTGCAAATGCGGCTAAAAGTTTTTTTTGGTGTTGATGTGCTTATGTACGTGAAAAGCAGTGCGTGCGAGTGTACCATAAAACTTTACGTCGAAATTGTCAGGTTAAACAACTCCAGCACTTCATGATGTACACTTCAAAGCTTGTATGTTGTTGTCGCATCCATTGTAAACGTGTTTTCGGTGCACAAACAGCAAGCTCTAGGCAGTAATGGTAAGTGCTCAGTGGTTACCATAGGTAAGGCGATGACTGTAAACAGTTCTTTTCTGCGTTTAGATTTTCCTTTGCAGAACTGCAAAGTGGGGGCGACCTTACACTTTCTGAGCACTGATAGCCAGGGTACGGACAATCAGTAACAAATTAAAGTCGATGGTATTATCAACGAAGCTTACGCAATGATTTTCGTCGTCAGATAGTGCCCATAAGCGGGCTTCATTTTCAGACGCACTGAATGCAAAGGTCAGGCACGCACGTACAAAGATCAAAGCCCGTCTAGAAGGTCTAAGAAGTGGACTTGCAACGAAGGCGTCTGCACGCACCGTTCGTCATACTCAAAGGGTGCACTTCGCTTGTTGGGTGCGCTTAGTCGCTCTTTCGCTCATGTCGTGTTAAAACGACTCGAAAGGGTGATTGGCATTGTTCCTTATAAGAGCGCCAACACCCGTCTTCGGTACATATTCTGTTTTCGTCACTTCTTTATCACTTATGAAACTACATACGCGACGAACAGCTGTTAAGAGAGACGTGCTTATTGGGTGACTCTGGTTCTGCCCCTTACTGTTATTGTGGGTGGCCTTCTGGAGCTCGCTCCCCGGACGAGAGGGTGGGCGTGTTTCGAAATGGAGGAGGGACGCACGTCCCGCTATTCAAATGATTTTTGAGTTGCTGCTCGGTTTTGCGCAGTTCCGACAGTTTATGACTTTCCTTTTTCGTGCTTTATCCAGTGGTCCTTACATGATGCATGAACGTCTTTGATGAATTCTTAGGTGTCGAGTGATTTCACGTAGGTCGTATTACTGTCCGTTTGTTCGGCATTTTAGCAATTTTTTTCAATGTATTCTCACTAACTCATGAATTCGTCTTTACAATATATAGTCAGCGGTTCGTGACTGATGTTGTTGCACTAAGGATCATGCGATTGACTAAGCCTGTAGTCCAGTCACTTCCACTCGGAACCGCTCTCACTAGCGGGGTACGGTCGATCTTGAGCGGATGAGTCAGTGTGAGCAGGTGATTGTTATGTGGCGCGAGAGTGGAAACTGAATTTCTCAACAGTCACATTGCCAGAGAGCAGTTAGATAATAATGACAGTGCCGGCGATGATGTGATAGCTGAGCTCTGTTGATGGTGTTGTTGAGGGGGACTGCCGAGATGAGGAGAGGGCGTGTTTACCCTTCATAGTTGTGCTCTGTCACATCGACAAGCGAGCGAATGAGAGAAAACCGGATAAATCGATAGTTCAAAAATATTTTTACTCGAGCTCGTCGTTCGTGTCGCCAGCAGGCAGACGTTTTTCTGCAAAAAACAACACCTTCTCTTCTTTACTCCGCGTCATTGCGTCTTTGTCGTCACGCTGCGTTATATATGTTACGCTGAGTCTATTTATAGTATACCGAGCGAGTGATGGCCAAGCGCATGTATCCCCTGAATACATGTCTTTAGATGATGGTCTCACCGTTATCTGTCATGCCGTGCACCTCGCAACAGGTCGCTCTGATACTTTCAACAGCCCAAGCTGTAGCGCATCACCGTGGAGACTATCTTAAAATGGAGCCACTTTCTAATAGTTCTGAATCGGTTTGTAGTGTTGAGTCAACATCACCACCGGCGCAGGTTGCCCCGGTCGTCGATCGACCCTCAACGTCTACCGTAAGCGACTTGCGCTGATCCCGGTGTTGTTATTCTTCCCTTGGTTTTAAGGCGAGCGTTCCAATGATCTCCCCGGCCATGGATGCGGCCGCTCATATGATGCCCGTTCCATTGTGCTCCATATGTGGGGCCGATTCTACTGGAATCCACTTTGGTGTCGAGGCATGTGCCGCCTGCTCAGCGTTTTTTCGCCGAACTGTTGTTTTGAGCAAAAACTACATTTGCACCAAAGGAGGAAATTGCTCGGTCACCAAAGGTTCGTCCCGTACCCTTTCTTAAAGTCTCTTGATCCGAACTACCTTTCCCACAAGAGGACACCAACGTTTCATTCTCCTCTTTGGTTCTTGACACTTTCTTCCATCGTGAATTTGTTTGTTTTGTATCACGATGTTGTTTACTGTCCTATCAGGCAGCTGGCTGTTTGGTTGGCCGGGGTATGTGTGTATGTGTTGTTACGAAAGAGTATAGAATCCCCTCTAACCAACCAAGCTAAAAATAATCACAACTCTGCTGCTTGTTTTGAATGTCCCCGAAAAATTCGTAATGTTGTCTGTTTTCGGCCCATGATTTTTGGTCGTTTAGCACCAGAGAGGTCTAGCGCTCTGAGCGCCCGCCTTGCGCTCGTCCAGCGCACATTGGTTCACCCAATTGCTCCCCTTTCGTCCCACTGCAAAACATCAACTTGCACTTAATTTGACCTTTCTTGTTTCCATTACAGATGCTCCAGGATCTCAGAAATGCCGCGCGTGTCGATTCCAGAAATGCAATGCCGTCGGCATGGACCGCTCGGGTAAGCCGTTTTACTTCCGAGCATGAACTTACTTTGCACTGTGTCAAATTAAAATCCACAAGTACTCAACGTGTATCATGCGCCTCAATTTGCCACCCAAGTCCACGCAATTTGTGGGCTTAGTGGAAAATATAGAGCACACATAAATAGCTCTTTGCGAATACAAAAGTGCAAAATTCGTGCGACGAAAGTCGATTCGACGACTCGGAGATGGCAGTGGCGTTCTTGTTTGTCCGGAGGGAACAATTTCGAAATGCACTGTTGCTGCTGCTGTGGGGAACAACGTAGAAGTCTTCATTCCGGTGAGAGAGAACTGCCAAAAGGCTAACTTCACCGGTCTTTTGGCGGCAGATGATGGATGTCCGGCGGTAAACGAAGGACACCTGCTTAAGTGAAAGTTTAACATGACGGACGGTAGACCTTGTGACAATATCAATGGTCATCATTGACATTCTCGTCTAGTTGCACAAACATCGGCTATAAGTAAATGCCATCGGGAGCAAAGACGAAGATCCATAGAGCCTGCCTTCAGAGTTTGTTGTTGACACACTTAGAACCAAATGGAGCACATGGTGTAGTATCTAAAAGAGGATGAAGATGCTTATGTGCTTTCGAAACGACAATTTTCGTTAGGCTTAGCAAACAAGAAGAAGGCATCAAAGCAAGTGAAGTCCAGGAGTTCTGTTGAAATCGTTCTATCTCTTTTGTCATCATGCCCTCTACCATACCTGCGCTGCTGGAGTACTGTAGCATGATGAGTCACATGTGCTGTTTTGCGGCAGTGTTTGCGCTGTAATCGGGAAAATCTGGAATTGCATGTTTACATTTGTGTTGCTTTCTTGGAATCGAAAACTTGTTTTCAATGTTAGTAATTTCCAGGGATAGAATCCTAAATATATCCGCGATATTTATAAATCAGAATCCATCAAAGCAACATTTCTTTTGTAGCTACATATTCTTGTAATGATAATTCCGAGTTTGCAGCAGTCCAACATCGGCGCGATGCTATTGGAAGGTACTCTACTTTGGTTAAGCGTGAGAGTACGAGCCCGAGCGGTAAGTGAAATCTCACGAGACTTCTCTAACTTATTAATTAAGGCGGTGTCTTCTCCGATCCATCACTGACTCCCCCAAGTCCGAAATCTCCTCGCCATGCCTTCCATTACCCTGTTCTCGACGAAGTTCTGTACCGCTACAAAGTTCTGAATCAAAGAAGAAAATTGTTCTACTGCACAAACTCCCTAGGGAACGTCTTCGACGAACACTATGAACTGGTAAAGTTGTTGTTGCTTTTTGTTGACAACAACATATGTGGAGTTCAGCAACCGAACGAACTGACTGACTTTGGAGAGTGTATGTACCAACTATGGCGAATAGAACCACGGCTCTGCATCGACTTCATATGCTCAAACCGACATCTAGCAAAACTTCCTCCGCTCGATAAAGTGACCCTTTTTAAGAACTTCGTTCTCATGTTTCCGGCCGTCGAAGAACCGTTCATGACTTGGACGAGTGGCGGTATTGAGAAGGACTGGTGGATGATGCCTAACAGGTATGATGAGTCTGCTCGACCTATTACGCTTTTTTAGAACATATATCGTCTTTGAACGGGCTGACCATTACTTCACTCAGCCAACAATGAAAGCGCTGAACCTGGACAAATCGACCGCCGTCAAGTGAGTCCGAGCTTCCAGAGCCGCTTTTGCCGTAAACAAAACACGCGCTATATACGGCGCAGTGATCTTTCGTCGGAAATTTGGTTTCAATCTGTTTTTCTCCAGCTGTGTTTTTGTTTATGATTTCGTAATATTTTCTTCGGCACCTCTAAACAACCTCTCACATGAGGCCGTTCGGGGGACCACTGTCAAACAACTTTTGACGTTAGCCACTGCTGAAAGACTTATCCATATGGAGATGTTCTAAAGATAGAATATTGCCGTAAACAGTAGCAATAGTAAGAGCTTTAAAAGCAAATGTAATCTGCACGGATTACATGTTTAATGTCTTACGATGTCAACGCTCTGCGGTCACAAGGTGTTGCTGCTATCAGCACTCACCGACATGTGGCAAAATGACAAAAAGGTCCAGGGATTTATCCCTTCTGCTATGACTACATTGTCTAAAATCTATAGGGAGCATAGGGTAAACAGTTTCGTCAAAAATTACAAGCTTTTTTCAGTTAGTTTCATGCCTCCAACACAAATTCCTTAATAACCTGCTTCTTGCAAAAGTGCCCTCTCTTTCATATTATTTCGTGTTTCTGATCTGTCCATTTTAGATTGTTTATACCGTCGTTCCAACACGCGATCGATCTGGTAGGCCGTCATATGGCTGCGATGAACATGACTGAAACGGAAATGGTCGCGCTCAGTGCGCTGTTGCTCTTTGATCCAAGTATGTCAAAACAGCGTCCAGTACACCACAGTGGTGATGTTTTGTTTAGCCTGTAGCGGCATCTCGCAGATCGCACGTGATATCCTGCAGAAACTGCGTGATCAACTGTTCAAAGATCTTATCAACTACTACGAGAATGAAGACGTGAACGTTGACGATCCCGAGACACGTCTGGGAAACATTATCCTGCTTATTTCGGGTGTCAAAGTAACTACCACATTCAACCCAGGTCACCGGTTTCGCTCTTTCAGCTCCACGCTTTAAAAACAAAGGAAAACATGCAAATGCTGAAAATCTTTGATCTTGTCCCTCGCGACAAAGTGTTCGACGAGATCGTCGGAATCGTCTGAACAACCCACTCACCTATGGCTTTAAACGGTTGCCCCCATCTCTTTCCACGATCTGAAATCTCACTTTCAAATCACTCACTCTTCATCCTACCCTTGTCAGGCCCTTTATCACTCCATCTTTTTCATTCTCCCATCAGACCAAAATGCTCAAGTGCCGTTGTAGCATGAGTTGCCTAGTTCCCACAGTCCGTTTAGTCGTAGCAGAGCACATCTTCATTACGGGTATCGCTGCAAGTGCTGACAGTCCCCGACATTCGCTCATCAATTTCTGTATGCACTTGCCCAAGAATTTATCATTATTTGAGCACGTCTATAGTATTTATTTGTTACATTTTGTTGACATTCATCGTTTATTTTTCTTTCAAATCGTTTTGCAATAAATCTCGTTGAATGCGTGTGATGTTTATGGACGGGCCATTTCGAAATACGAGCACGAGGAGAAATAACGAACGGCGGCGTGTTTGTGTGCTTCGTGGAGTGTTTTTGCTTTCTCGAGTTTCACAAAAAAAAACGAGAACCACTGCAAGTGAAAGAGCAACATTTATATGGTCGAAGAACGTGAAGCACTCGCACACAAAAAGAGGGGGCGTACTTTATTAGAAGCTTGCAGGGATTTCATCAATCGGTATACGATACTGGAATCAGATGGCTTTGTGCTAAGATTCCAGGAAAAAATAAATTTCCAAATACCACATGAATGCCAAAGATCATAGTGTTCGTGGTAAAATGTTGCTTGAAGCAAAATAAGGTTATTTTTGGATTTCACACGAGATTGTACTTTTATCGAACAGGGCTTTGATTCTGTCTTAGAAGCACAGATGTGATAGGTGTTGTTTGTTCAACATGGCATGTGGATGTGTTTACCTTTGATAACGTGACCAGATTTTAAAGGTCTGATGGGAATAGCAAGAATGTGACCACGATGCAATCATCGATCAGCTTATGACGTTTTCTATTCATATACAACGATATTTTTAGATGTTCGCTTCTCAGCATGCATGTACAAACGAGAAATTTTTTGTGCGATTCAACATAGTAGGACTGTAATGAAAACAGGCTTGCATTTGGTGCAGCAGACCTCCTTACATCAATTACTGGTTCTTACCTTGCGTCAAGGGCACCGTCTCATGCAATCACCGTAAATGCACTGTTGCATTCATGATATGAAATACTGACACCGAAAGACCGTGGCGCATTCGCCATAAATGTACTTTACACCCTGGCGTGCTTGAAGCTGCACTTTGCGCCGCTTAGAAGGACGATGCTGAGGTCCGGCTAGAGCGAATGAACATTGGGGAGCAGAGAGCAGAGAGCAGAGCTTTTGTTTTTGTGTTTTTCGTTACACGAGAATCAAAGAATAGATTCTATGAAAGCCCTGGAGCGCCGGATTTCGCCAAAAGGTCATATCAGACATAAAGCGAAAACAAACTGGTGTTGTGTGCTAAATTTAATCTCATAGCATGCAACAAT